>CAJNOQ010002153.1:0-25902 GCA_905250885.1 Didymodactylos carnosus | reverse complement strand
CTGAACAGGTTTCAAAAATATTAGTCCAATAGAAAGTAGAAGAAACCCATTTAGAACTAATTGTATGGACAGAAAAGCGTTTCAGCAAATCTTTTGCCTGTTTGAAATCGAATAAAAAAAGAAAGTCATAAATGAATTTTATTTTATGAAAATATATGCAACATTTTAACAAAGCAATCATAGTGTCTATGGTTTCTAGATGGGTAATCAGCAAAAATATGGTTTAGAGAATGAAAACTAACAAAACTTCACTTTTTGGTTTCTTTTTCTTTTTTTGTATTAATTTCTGTTTAAAATAAAATTTATTTTCATGAGGATTATGTTTAAGAGTACTGCTGTAGTAACATTATGACATATGCGAATGATCCCAAAGAATTTATGTGATTTTTTCTGCTCTAAAATCTTAGACAAAAAATCATTGTCAACAACAAGTTTGTGTGCATGTGGAAAGACAGAGACAGTTCAGTATTATCTACTGGAGTGTGTGTTATTCCACGGTCAAAGAAAAATTCTTATATATTTACTCTGTGAAAAATTAAATAAATATCTCTTCCTTTTATAAATTACTGTAATCAATGATGCTGGTGCTTAGTCTTTAATTTTTTTTCTTGTTTTTGATGATGTAAGAACTATGTGAATTAAAAATAACCAATGTGTTTTGTAGTTGATTTCTCTAGAGAATGGGAGACTTATGATCGAGAGATGAGACTAAACCAAATATATCACGGTCAGCTATGTGCACGTCGATATTACAAAAAGACAGTATAAAACATTCAAATTTAAAACTAATTAAAAGTCAATTATTACTTATAGATTCAAAATTAAAGTCAATAAATCAAACACATTCGACCGGCGGTACGCCAATAGAGATATCCAATGTTTATCCATTGAATCCTGTTAATAAAGAAAAACCTCACATAAGTTTTGATGAATCAAACATTCAAGCAACTCTATATGTAACCGATAAAGATTACGGTTATATACTAATAACTGAACAGAAAACACCATTCCCAGAGAAAGAACAAGAAATTAAAATTTGTAGTCTTCTAACACAATTAAGTGAAAAAGAGAAATGCAAAAGAAATTTAAAGAAAGAATGAAAAACCATTATAGTGCAGAAAGAACTAAGATCCTTAAATGAGATATAACGACTAAATGGAATCTAATTTTTAAGTTTGATACTTTGATATTTGTGACTTTCACAGAAAAGACCAATGTATAACGATCAAATGTTGTGTATATTCATAAGAGATCTCGAAACGAATCTCCATTCAGTGCATGTCGTTTCTAAAAATTCATATTTTTGACACAATTATCTTGGGAGTCATTTTTATTAATACAGAATTTTAGATTGAACGTTTTTCTGCAAAAGAGACCTTTCTACAACTCTGTAGAGTTACTATATTTTACTCGGCATGCACTAGTTATGGCTATTAACCGTAAATAACCGGTTGAACAATTAACTGCTGATTTGCCAATTTTAGGAGCATAAAATTTCGCTTCTTCTGATACTCTTCAAGAGAAAAATTCTAAGAATTTCAAAAACGGCAAAAAACCGGTCGGTTTGAAAAGTTTTCCAGACCGGCAAACGACCGGTGGAGACCGGCCGGACTAAACTTTTACACCAGAATGGACCGACGCTGGACCGGTTACAACTCTGCTTGCAGGATCAGACATTTGCGAAAAAATTTTGTGCGTATACCAATATGACCATACTCGCACTTATATTCGAGAGAAAATTTATTCTTTTGTCTCCAAAATGGCAGTATAAAGCGAAATGTTTTCATTTTTATCGAAAAGGTCCGGTCTTTCACGCATTCTTATGAGCTAACAAACTTTGTTTAGACATAAATCAATGAAATTATTCTCATTTCGAATCAAAAACAACGGGATCACAAGTCACGACGGTTAACCATTCGAAATTGTCCCAAGCTAGTTGTATAAATAGTGTATGCTTATCCTTCACACACTGATGAAGGGAAAGGTATTCAAAAGTTCAATGAGAACATATTATACTTTATTTTTATATAATAATAGAAAAATATACTATAAAAACAAAAAAAAAGAAACTTATTATACAAAAACAGTTTAAATTAGTATCTTGCCTATTTAGTAATATAATTCTATTCAATCAAATCTGTTTTATCAACATTTCCTAATGATTGACACAAATCTTCGCTTTTAAACAAATCTGTTGATGATTTTTTCTTTAAACTTGTATTTAATGATTTCTTTAAATTCGGTGGATTAATATTATATCTTTGGTCTTTATTTGTTGTTGCCGAATCTTTAATAGTTAAACTATCAGTTTTACTTACGAAGTCTTCGTCGTACGCCGTACTACCAGAATCGCTCTTTACATCTACGAAAAAATAAAAGAGTAAAATTTTCACTTGTGATCTTTTGGACGAATTTTTTATCTATGATTTCAGTTAGAAAAAAATTGCCATAGTATAATCATGCTGAATAGTGTAACTAACCTGTTTGAGTAATTAGTTTTGTAGTTTGTTGTTCTTCTTGCGTTACTTTTGTAGTGGAAGAATTTTTGACGTTCATAGATGGTATTCTGAGATCTATTAGCAAACAGCCTTCTTCCTGTTCTTGTTCTTGCTGACGTGATCGGAGATTCTTTAAATTAACAAATGCTCGATAAATAGAGATGAGTTTATCCAAATACTGTTTATCGTTTATTGTTTTTGCATGTGTTTTAGTTGAAAAATGTGCTATACATGTCTCTTCCGTTGGAAACTCTTCACAACAAATTGTACAATTAAATGGACCACAACGCTTTTCAGAAATTTTTTTTCTAGTAATATTCTTGATAAAATGGTCGTCATTGTTCTTTGAAAAATGTAGATCAGCATTTTCTGGTACCGTTAATGGTAATTGACAAGCTTCACAATAGGGTTGTAAATCAGGATGATTCCATTCTAATAGACGTTGCATTGTATCAGAACTAACTGTTTGAGTAGAAGAAGACGGTAAGACATTAGTGGATAGATCGTAATCATTCGTTAAATCACTGCAGTATCCTGAGGAAGTAGTTGTGATGGTATTTGTACTCGAGTTAGTCGACTTTATTGCACTGCTTAGCAGAGGTGATTGAAGGATAGTACTGACTGGGAAAGATGAATCCTAAAACAAAGTGATCTACAGTAATTTAGCATTGATTTGGAAGAGAGAAAGAAAACAAAATTTTATACCTGCTTGTGTAGATTAACACGTTTTAAATGTTTTGCGCTAACTAAGTGCTGAGTGAAGGGCTCTTTGCCTGTGCATGTAATATCGCAAACGTCACATTTATAGCTACTTGACATCTATAATAAAAGAATTAACTGTTTTGCGTAAAAAAACCATGCTCTTGCTGTTACTAAAACGGGCAAACAGGTAATAATTCTTCAGAAAAGCGTTTGATAGACAAGTGCTACAATTTGATCATATCAGATCCGTTTTACCTGCAAGAACTTTCTATCCTGAATTCGAGCACAAAACATCCTTCATATATATTCGTTCTTTTCGATGAAAGTTTAGTGGATGTCTTCTAACATATTTCATAGAAATATTTCAATTATTTCCAATTTACATTTCCTTTTGGATGCCATTTTAAATGTAGTGTAAAGCTAAATTTCTCTTTACATTTACGCTGGCATCCAAAACGCTTAAGCTACGATAAAACCATGAAAATCATGGTAACAACGTGTACTGTTCTTATTATCGGAATTTTATTTGTTAAAGGAATGCGACGAGAGTTTCACAGAACTTACTTACAACTTTTTGTAATAAAAAACGTTTGATTCTTTTCGTGAATAAACATCCATTATCCATTTCAAAATATAAAGGCCACACATGGTTTTTGAATAACTTTTGAAGGGAAAACACTAGAGACCTATGGTTTTTAGATTATGAAAGAGGACACCCGAGGGCAAAAATCTATGTTAAAATGAGTCCTTTCCGACAGCACTACCATGGTGTACCTTTTCGAGACGTTGAATCTTGTGTCACTGTTTGTTTTGTTGTCTGGATTAAAGAAACTTCAAAAGATGAATTTCTTAGAAAATTCAATTTTTCCGCTATGACCGTATTAAAATAAAAAGCTTCTAGTACTTTCATTTTTCAGCCAAACTGTATGAAAGTTGAAGAGTGAGCATAAAAAAAATTGTTCTATCCGATCTGATGACCAGTACTAGAAAAAGAACAGCGAATCCTCGATAGATCTTCCAGAAAACTTCTGAAGGTGATCTTCAGTTTAAATCTCAGTATAAGAAATAACTCTAACATTCCTAGACTATACAGCGGGCGAAACTGAGTGACTTTTAAATATCTGAAGCAATTTGGTTGAAAAATTTAGGTGCCAGAAGCTTTTTACTTTAGTACGATCATAGCGGAAAAATCGACTTCTATGAAAAATTCATTTTCTGAAGTTTCTTTAATCCGGACAACAAAAAAAACATTGCCACGAGATTAAAGCCCTGCATTAGATGGACATGGACAGTTTTTTTAAATCTGTCTATGGACGGACATGGACAAAAAAAAATTGTCCATGCAGGTCTCTAAACAGGAATGAAATTCTCATACGCAAAACGTATTTAAAAAACGCGAACATTTCATGGACAAACTGATGGACATGGACAGAAAAAAAACTTTTGTCCATGGACATGGATGGACAGAAAAACACTTTTGTCCATGGACATGGATGGACATGGACAGAAAAACACTTTTGTCCGTGGCCATGGACGGACATGGACAAAAAAAAATTGCCTATGCAGGTCTCTACACGAGAAGCAATGTCTGCTTATGTGTACTCCACTATAAGGATTTTTGGAATGGCAGGCTCGGATATTCTATTTTTTACAGGTACATCACGGTAGTGCTGTCGGAAAGGGCTCATTTTAACATAGACTTTGGCTCCCGGTTGTTCTCTTTCATAATCTGAAAACCATAGGTCACTAGTATCTTTTCTTCAAAAGTTATTCAAAAAACATTAGTGGTCTTTGTATTTTGAAATGCATCTTTTTCGTGCTTCTAACTTTTTGAAAGTATTTTTTTCACATTCAGCACCAAAAACTGAGTATGAGAATGATGTTTGTTCGAGGCTGAAGTCAAAGATCTATTCAGTATGGATGCCTTAGACACTTTTCGTAAAAGGTTCAAAAAGAGTTTTGCAAATCTATGTAGGTTTTCTTGTGAAGAGATGAAGCCGAGATTTATACTTCATTAAAATCGCCATTAAACGAGCTTTAAAAGTACACATAGCTAGACCTATGCGCCACGCCGCCGATGGATAACTAAGATTTTCGGTCTCATCGCTGCCGAAGGCGTCGAACTTTTCTGGAGTTCCTCGCCGCCGCCGCTGATGGATAATTTAGATTTCGCCTCCGCCACGGAAGTTCTTTTGGAGGTTCTCGCCGTACAAACCTATTTAAGCCTCCGCCGATAGAAAAAGTTTTGGAATAAAGTTTTGGATAAAAAAAGTCATAAGAAATTTGATGGATCACTGGTTTAGTACGCCCTCTGCCATCTATATCCTCATTTTCATATTTTCTACAACTGGTCTTATACTATCTGTTAAACGTGTCAGTTTGGGACCAGAAAATTTGGGTAAGATACAATACATACATGATAATTATAGTATGTTTAACGACTAAAAACAGTGCAGCTTTTGTTTCACTTCTTATTTTGATTGAAAATAAAATAAAAAGTTTGATGAAATTGACAATGGATCTTGGCTTAAACTAAGTTTCGTATTCAAATTTGGTGGCACCCTCCGCTGACGATTCAAAGTTTTAAATAATCTTTAGCCTCCGCCAAAGGCGGAAAATCTTTTAAAGAGGCTCCGCCGCCGCTGCTGGTCGCAAAACTTTTGTTACATGCCGCCGCCGATTTTTCGACCGGCGCACAGGTCTACGCATAGCTTTTTCTTTAATTTTGTTCCACTGTTGAGAAAACTCGTTTTTTTTTAAATCAATGACGAAAAACACGGAAATACACTCGTATTTTGAGATTTTAACCACCAGATTTGAATTTTATTTTGCAGTACTCATGTGATATTCGGAATCATCATCAAAAACTGACTCGAATGAGATGTCTGGGGATTTTTGGATAGCTTTTGTTTTGGGTGAAAAATCTCGATTTTTTTCGATGGAGAAATTCAAAAAAATCAAAGTTGTCGAATGGAACGGTGAGGTACCGCATTCTAGTCAGTTTTTGATGATTCCGAATATCACCCTAGTTCTGCAAAAAAATTCAAATCGGATGGTTAAAATCTCAAAATACCTAAACACAAAAAGATCGTTAGAAACAGCAAAAAGCGTGTTACGAAATCCTCGTTTTTTTACCTGTTTTCACACGTTTTTCAGAAACGTACTTCATCACGTTTGTTTTATTTTCTGTTCTTACGCGTTTTTATTCCGTTTTTAACGATCAAAAAACACATTACGGAACGCGTTCTAGAACGTTTGAAAACTCGTTTTGTGTGTTTTTAACGCAAAAGTAACACGTTCTAAGGTATTCAAAAGACTGTTTTAGCGCATTTTTCGTTGTTTTAAATGAGATATTTAACGTTGATCGTTAAAAACGGAATAAGAACGCGTTCTAGGGTCAATTTTTTTGTGCCTGTGTACGAGTGTATTTCCGTATTTTTCGTCATTGATTTAGAAAACGAGTTTTCTCAGCAGTGGAACAAAATTAAACAAAAAGGTATGGGTACTTTTAAAGCTCGGTTCTAATGAAGTAAAAGTCTCGACTTCACAAAAAATTCTACACAAGTTTGCAAAATTGTTTTTGAATCGTCATACTCAGTTTTCGATACTGAATGTGAAAAAAATACTTTGGAAAAGTTAGAAGCCCGCAACAGATACTAGATACTTTCTGTTGAGCAACTCTAAAAATTTAGCTGATAACCAAAAAAAAAGGGCTTTTAACTTTTCGGAGTAATTTTTTTTAGTAGGGGTAAATTTTTTAAAATGAACGGAGTAATTGTTTTAAACAAGGGGGGGAATTCTCCCATTTAGTCAAAATCGCTACCGGCACCTTAGAACTGGCGGAACAGGGAGGAAAACCGTCCTCGAGCGATGACCACCGACAAATAAGTAATTTTATAACGATATGCAATCACAAATCAAAAATCTAAATCTGCGCTTAACGTGGATTTTCCCGTGACATCTCATATGTCCTTTTTATTAGCGTATGAAAAACTTACAGAGATCCTCATCATTGATTTAAATATAAAATCATAAGCAACAGCGCTACTCTACATTGAGCAATTTCTGGATAACACAACGTATGCAAAATTTATTTTAAATAAAATTTCTCGAGTGATTTCCAGAAAAAACGAATTTTAAAACTTGTTAAAATAATGAATTCATACTTGCCCTCGTCTGATTGTGCTGAACTTGCACCAAGAAGAGTATCGTGTCTACTCATTAATGTAAGGTTGAAGATAAGTTACAATAAAAATAATCCGCTGGTGTTTCTACGAATATTCTATTCGTTTTCATTGTATCTTATCTTGACAGCTATTAACGGATAAAAAGGAGCATGAATATTAAAGTTTGACATTTCCGGGTGCTGCTACTAGTTTTTGTACACTTTTGAACGACGGGTGAAATCATCAGATATGAACTTTATTGGTAAACAAAAAGGAGAGAGGATAAGATGAAGGAATTTCTCCTGTTCGCTCAAGAAAGGCGCAATTCGTTGTTCAGCCAAAGATGCAAAAGAGAAATATTAGCAGTTCGAACTCCCATTAAAAATAGCTGTCGATAGATTTTAACGTTCTTAGACAAATGTCAAGATTTTATTAATTCGAAGCTGATTTTAGATAGGGAATTGTTTTAAATTCTGATGTATGTGTGTTCTAATTGTATCATTCGTTTATCCTTTGCAACATATCCTTATGTCAAATGTTTTGTAACGAACAATCATTTATGGATGACAAAACGTTTGTTAACTGTGGGTATTCACAGTCCAATTAAAAGCTTATTATTATCGAATAATAATAATTATGTGTCTAACATTTTGGCAGGTACAAGTTTATTTTCATCTTTATCAGTGGATTAGTGTTTTGTTTTGTTTTGTAGTTTTCTCTATTTCGAGGACAATCCATACATCATCGATAAAACATAAAAAAGATTATTATGAAGTATTAGGAGTATCGAAGTCATCTACAGCAAAAGAAATAAAAAAAGCTTACTATCAAGTAAGAGAATAATTATTTTTCATAGGTGAAAAGATTTTTATTTATTTATTTGTAGTTAGCTAAACAATATCATCCAGATACAACCAAAGATAATAAGGATCCAAATGTAGCAAAAAAATTTCAGGAAGTTTCCGAGGCCTATGAAGTAAGAGAAAGAAAAAAAACATTAGGCATAAGTTTAACATATTTCATATCATTTAGGTACTAAGTGACGATGGCAAACGGCAACAATATGACATGTACGGAATGAGCAGAGATCCATTTGGAGCTGCACCTCGAAGAGGGCCTGGACCTGATCCAGGACAGGACTTTAAGGGTTATGAATATTATCAAAGTCAAGTTGATCCAGAAGAATTATTTAGGTACAGACTCTTTTTTTGAGTATATTCTTGGAAAACTCACAATTATTTTATTCAGGAAAATTTTCGGTGATGCATTTCATCGTGGAGGTTTTGGTACTCAAAATTCGATGAATGATCAAGATGATAACATCTTCGGCAAACAAGGAATAAATCAGGTAATTTAATCTTTTCGATGGTCGTCCCAGCTATTTATTTTGTATTTTTTTATTTTTTCAGCTTGTTTTGGATTTAAGTTTTGAAGAATCCGTACGTGGTTGCAACAAGAATGTTAATTTGAATATTGTTGATGTGTGTAAGGTGTGTAATGGTACTCGATGTGCATCTGGCTATCAACCACAAAAGTGTCGTACATGCAATGGAACAGGAATGGTATCATTGATAAATATTTATCTTTTTTGTAACATACCATTTGGATTCTCGCTGTGTTTAGGAAACAGTTCAAACTGGACCATTTTTTATGCGTTCCACATGTCGTACTTGCCATGGAAGTCGAGAAACAATACCAAAACCATGTTCTGAATGTAATGGAAAAGGAAAAACAGCACAGAAAAAACAAACATCAATTTCAATACCAGCGGGTAAGATTTGTTCATGAAAAAAAATGCGTTTATAGTTATTTTTTTTTGTATCTCTAGGTGTGGAAGATGGACAAACAATGAGACTAAATTTAGGTGTACAAGAAGTATTTATTACGTTCAGAGTAAGTGTGAACTAATTTTTCTTTTTGCTCCTTAACTTTTAATTAAATCTTTTGTTTCAGGTGAAAGCCAGTGATAAATTTCGACGAGATAAGGAAGATATTCATAGTGAAATCAGCGTATCTATAGCACAATGTGCACTTGGTGGAACAATCAAAGTTCCAGGTATTCATGAAGATCATCTTCTACAAGTATGTTAACGAAAAGCTACTCCATATTTTCATCTATGATGTTTATCTCTTATGTTTAGGTACCTGCTGGAACTCAGTCGCATCAACGTTTTCGACTAATTGGCAAAGGCATCAAACGTATTCATAGTCCAGGAACAGGTGATCACTATGTTCATATCAAAATAAAAGTGCCAACGTATGTATTTCATTTCTTTTGTCATTTTGAAAAGTTTAAACTTGATCCGTACTTTAAATTTTAGTCGGTTATCTTTGGAACAAAAAGCGCTAATGCTCTCTTACGCAGAAAATGATAAAGACATTGAAGGAACAGTGAACGGTTTAACACAAACAAAAACGGGTAAGTAATTGTAAATTTAGTGTTACTACAAGATAAAAGCCTATTTGAGTTTTTCTAACCGATTATTTAGTTTCTGACGAAAGATAGAACCACTCTTTGTTTTTTGTTTTTTTATAACCAAATTATCAAGTGATGAAGCCCTATTAAGAAAACTCAAATGTGACTAGTCTAGTAGAAGGAAAAAAAACTTAATATGAGCAAGTAATAGATGACATTCTGATCTGTTTATATTCCATATCTATGGGTACTCTTAAAACTTGTTCTAGTAGTAGGATATTTCTTATATTGACCAATGAAACTTTCTAATAAGTCAGACTATAATATTATTACTCTTAATTTTCTAATAAAAAAAACAATTTTCTGAACGTTAATTTAGTTGAACGTTTTTGTTCATACCTACTCCTTCACACTATGTTTAATCAGTGCCGGATAAATATTTTAATATGTGTGTGTGTGAGTATCAACAGAATATATAGTACATTTTATTTTAGGTAATCGGGTAATAAATGAAGATGATTATCCCTTATTGAAATCAATTCGATCTGCTCTGTTAAATTTACCAATTGGTTCAAAAAAAGTAGCTGATAACATAGATGAAAAAGAAACAGATACGCGGCCGAGAAAAACACGAAAGAAAACAGAACAAAAAAGTGGTTAGCGTTTATTCAATTAGTAATTTGTTTTTCTATTTTTTACATCATCAGTAAATATTTATTTTCTTTAAAATATTTATAATTCTGTACCGTCTTTAGGCTATTTCTTATGTTTGTATTAAAAGAAATTCTTCGATGTATTTGTTTTTTTTGGTTTCAACTTGTTAAAGTCTTCTTTTAATCAGTTACATGTTCCCGTTATAAAACTATCTTTTAATTTTTGTTTTTGTTTTTGCTTTTTTCGCTAACCATTACTATTTGTATTTGTGTGATGTGCATACATCATACGATTGCGAGCAAAACTATTGATTAAAGCACAGAGCAAGAAAAAGAATAGTTTTCTGTGAATTTAAAAGGTATCAAGTATCGAAATTCATCACGTACCAGTCATAATAAAGAATAAAATATCAAAATGTAATGTTGAATGCTAGATATTATCGTCAATTAATCCCACTATTATCAAACTAGTCTCATAAATGTCTATAAATCATCTAATGTGGTCGTATGGCAAAAAGCTGCATTTAATAATGTGTTTGCTTTTCTGTCTTTACAATATAAAATGCAATACAAATAAAATAAGATGTGTATGTCATTTAGACATCTGTGTCAAAAGCCTCACTGTGGGGAAATGTGATATATAAAATAGTTAGTTACTTTACGACTTCAGTTTCACATAATTTTGGTTTATTAGTACATATACTTGTTTTGGTGACTCGTTATACCACAATCATCACGGCATGTATGGGAATTGACTGCGGTATTTTCTCGCTCTTTCTCTTTAAGAAAACAAATGCATCTGACTATCAATAATAGTTAATTGGTGCTATTTTTAGTATTTTTAAATTAATGTTTTAAACTGTGCCAAGAATTGAATGTTATTTTTTCACTATTGAAGTTAAAAATTCCTTAATTTAAGTAATGTGCATTTAAAGTAGATTAGCCATGAAGCTTTTTCTATTTCCAAATTAAAATATCTAACAATGTACGGTTTACAATGGATGAAAAGGTAAATAAAACTATGGCTAACTACAGATCTCTTCAAAATGATAATACTTTGTTTATTTAAGATTTTACATCGCTTTACTATCAACATTTGCTTGTAACTTATCATTTTTCATCTTATACTAGATGATTTATAGAAAATTAAAAGACTAATTTGGTAATAGTGGGATTAATTGACAATAATATCTGTCATTCAACATGAGATTTTGCTATTTCATTCTGAATACCATCCATCGAGCTGTCGAATAATTTCTTTCTCAAATTAAAGTTAGCGTCGAATTTAAAAAACTATCTCATGTATCGTTCATACAGCTGATGTTATTAAAACGTATCAACAAACACATATTTGAACTAATTTGATTATTTTGAAGGAATTTGACTATGATCATTATCTTTTGGTAATACGAAAACACTGCCAAGTATTGGATCATGATTTAGAAGTTTTAAAAGACTTTTCTTTTATGTAAGTGGTCGCTGGAGGTTGAAAGTAACAAGTAGACTATGCATGGTCGTTATATACACAAACAACACATAATAAAATTAAATAAATATTGAAACAAAAAACAGAAAAAGTATTTGTACAAATGAGTAAACAGACATCATTTATGATGGGTTTGTTTACAGAAATATCTGCACTGTATTTTTGTTAGAAATACGATATTATTGAATTTGGTCGAAGATTTGTTTTTACGCATTTTTCGACGATCAGTGATTGATTACATCATCGACACGGACGATGTATGAAACAGCCTCTCCTTTAAACTACATTTTGTTTTGTTTTTTCTATTTAGTTTTATACATTTTCCTATTCTTAGTCACATTTGTTTTGTAGTTGTGTGCATGTTCAAATTTATTAATTATTTATTTATTAAATAATTTTCTTTAAATATGTACAATGTGAAGACTGATCAAATGAATAGAAAAGATATAGTAAACAGATTCATGTCATGGCCACTTATTGTTTACTTGCTTGCCTGACGGTGTGAAGTATTTCATCTGTTGTAGGTGTATCTTTTCTCTTTATGACACGTTGGTAACTTCAAAATGCGTATTGATAATATGATGAAAACGAAGATGCTAAATTATGTTTTCAATTATCGATCTCTTCTTTTTCAAGTTAAATCTATAAGGTTAAATCATTTAACCATTCAGTAAATAATTCTTTTTGTTCAACAGTTAACAACATATTTTGTTTTAATCGAAATAATGCGAGCCAAGCTGTTTTAGAGAATGAATTATCTCTAAATATTTTACTTTTTAATAAATTAATGACTGTTTCACGAGATTCATTCACTATTGTATATCTAATTTCACCATTTGTTAAATTTTTTTTTCTTTTTGATTGAACATATTGATTAAATAATGTCACATCAACAATTACTTGATCATCATTGAAAATATCGAGTATCCAGTTGAGAAATAATTTTGGTTTACAACTATCCAAATATTCGAATAAATAAGTTTTTATTATTGAAGGAAAATCACTATATAATCCATCATATAACTTGTTTAAAATTATTTTTTGAGTACATTCAACATTAAAGAATAAATCAAGATATTCAATAGTAAAACATTCTAACAGTTGTCTATTCTCTCGATCATCATATACGTTATTATTTAAATCGTTTAAATATTTTTCAAATGTAACATCACATTTTTTATATTTAATATTAATTAATTTTACAGTAACAGACGAATTTTTTCTATATTCCTGATATAATTCGATTAAATGTGTTTGTAACAGTTCCATTGCCAATTTTCTTCTATCGTATGAATTTCTGTTTCAATGCAAAAAAAATACTTTTTTTCTTTAATCGTTCTGTTATTTAGAAATCAAATAAGCGAAATATGAGTGGACTAGAACACAGAAAAAAGTAAAAATTTATACGGTAAAATATTTTCAGGATGACAATTGAGAAAATTATTAAAACTCAAAGTGTTATTTATGGATAGTTGGAATTAGAATAAAGACAATAATTAATACCGTTTATTTTCTAAGAACGTCGATTTATTTTCATACACATTGCACAAAAATACTTTCTCAAGTTTAATGTTTCATTTTTCATGATATTTGGTTAAATTAGTTAATAAAAAATAATGCGCAACGAAGTTTAGCATTTGTGCTGCCAAATATAGATGGTATTTTATGTATAACAGCCTTCTGAACATTAACATCATAAACAATGATCTACTTTAAGGTCAACAAATGGTATTTACTAATCAATCACAAAAAAATTGTCATTAATATTGTGAGTATAGACCACTGAAATATTTCACTCGAAGTGTTTCTACTCAAAATATTAGTGATACTAGAATATACAAGTAAAGACCCTCTATTTTAGTTTAACATGTGAGAATGTACAGTCAAATGCGGGGCATCCGATGGCAAAAATCTAACCACTTGAAACTATAATATCTTTGGAATCCATGTCTCCCAATGAGTATATCAGAGTGACCCTTCAAAATGTAAAAAGCCCCTGGCCCTTCAAATAAGGCCTATGGGGAAAAATGCTTTATGCAGTCGTAATCAGCGCATCGAGCTCCACAAACTGGTATACAGCATTCAAAAATCATCGTGATACGTGGAGACCTTCTCTCATCAGATAAATAATGTTTACTAAACATCTGACAAACGCTATGCATATTGATATCGCTTAATATTGATTATGAATCTTCGTCGAGAAACGATTGTGTTAGAAAGACAAAAAAATTATGAATTCCGCACTACATCTCATTTTGTAGAACGATGTTTCCTCTAAAAAATACTGAGTAATCAAAAAACTTCGACATTTCGTATTTTTCATTCGATATGATTGAGAAAAAAGATAGTTAGTTAGAATTGAATTAGTTTTGAATCGAAATTTATTCATTCGGCTCTGCATCATTTTGATGAAAATAGCTTGCATATTTTTAATTCCATTTGATACGATAAAAACAAAATGAATCCGGTGTTTGGTAGTACTGAGATAAAAACGAGAACTTACATTTTGTTTTAGAAATCGGTCCATCTTCAATAAATCAGACAATAATAAAGACTATACGTTTAAATAAATCTAAATTAACTTTATGTTGAAAGAAACCATATAATACATTTATTACTTCGAACATTACCTTTTTTGCTTTTATTTGGCCACTACTTGGACAACATTTGTGCGATATTAACAGTTTCTTATTTTATGACAAAAGTAGTCGAAATAATTTTCAAATTGTATCTGAGAGCTATCAGTTTTATATACTGATATGATCTATTTTACTTCATGTTAAGAGTAAATTAATTGTACCATTAATGTAGCATTCATCTGGACGTTTGACTAACTTGAACTCTTTCTACTCTAAAGTATATGTTGGTTTTGTTTTTATTCGTATTATGCGAAGTAAAAGTACATAAAAACAAACGAACAACCAAAATAGTGTTTGTAGCTTAAATAGGAAATATAAAAACAAACGGTTGTCTTCAAAAAAAAGAAAAAAAAGAGAAGAAACAAAACAAAAGCGAAACATTAGCAACAGAAAACATTTCCTTTCGATAAGCAGCACTCATTTCTCGATATAGCCATTTTGCGTATAGATTTATCATCATTTAAATGCAACAATCGAATGCAAATATTCTACTATTTAACTGTCAGTAGAAAAAAACCCTGACAAAGTTACTATGTAAATAAGAGCTGTTGCCATACTAGAAGAAATGTGAGGAAGCAGTTTGATTTGAAGAGCACGAAAAGAATCAAACTAGTGTGTCGATGTAAAAGCTTGCAAGCAACACAAGAAAATACACACGCAATTAATGCATTCGTTTGTATTTCAAAAAAAAAAAGTCAGGCTGTAAAAAAGAAGTAAGATGTCACTCTTCCAGAGAGAAAAATAAATAAAATATAAAAAGATTTTACACATATAATTTCTTCTTAAAATCATTGATCGATTTTAAATTATTATATCTGGCACGTTAGTGTTTCTATATTGTTTATGAGAGAAATAAAAACAGAACATATTAATTGTTGTTTGTGTTATTAAACTCTCTCATAAAATAATACATAAGCATCTGGACTAATGATACGCGATGGTTGACTTAATTGATAAACGCTAAATAACAAATGAATTAAATTAATAATAGATGTAAAACAAGTATCAAATAAAACTTATATAAATTTGATTAAAAACATTAGAAATAAAGTTCTATGTTTACCTTGAATCATTAAATTCATGCCATTTGAGTTGAAAAGGATGTTTACAAGCCGCTGTATAATGCCCGGTGTAAGGAGTTCCACTATGATTTGAAACGCCGAAAAGACTGTAAATCGGATCAGGTCCTTAAAAGATAATAAATAATATAGTATTTATCTCGAGATAATGTTTTTTTTAAGTTACCTTCGTAACTTTCAGATAAAACATCTGTTAAATCGTTTAATCTCAAATTTGTGATCGGAAAATCAACCATTGTATTTAACTTGGTCCGTCCACGTGATTGTGAAAAACGTTTTAAATGTAAAACTAATATTTCTGGACATTTTTGTATAGAAAATTTTTTCGTACATCGACGTTTTTGTTTACATTTAGCGCACATCTATAGACGAACAAGAAAAAAAAACTCGAGAATTCTATCAATTTAGATTAACTCTGATAATCAACTTGACTAAACTTACTGCTTTTTCATTTCCATCCAATTCCTCTCTACTCATAAATAATTGAATACAATCTTGTAGTGTACTACTCGATTTATTCTAAATAGTAACGACGTGTGTATATAAACGATATAATTAAAATCTATTTACTTTGCTTACCCGAGGTAAGGGAACAGAGAGATCCCAAAATGGATCGAAAGTGATGGATTGATATCCACAATGAGAACATTCAAGTGTACTTTTTAACTGTCCAACAAATATATCTAAAACAAATAACTCCTCTGAAAATATAAACGTCTGAGACTTTACGTGCAAATACATACCCACAATGGTACTGTTGTCAAAACTCAAATATCTATCCCAACTTAATTTAGCGAGATCTTTTTCACTGAAAAACAAGCAAAGTAATTTCTAGCAGTTCTATTGGACCTGTGTCATAGAAAAGCAAAAACAAATATTTACTTCATTTGTTCTTCAGCTTTTTCATCAATTTTTATTGGTGTCGGTTTTTTTTGAACACGATTTACATCTTCATGAAGTCCTTGTAATAAATATCGAAGAAATTCTTGTGAATCTTGTTCTCTATAAAAAAAAAAAAACAGTAGAGTTTTTTAGACAAGAGATTCTTTGACTCTACATACGAATAGCCCGTAAATCTTGGTGCAAATCTTGCTATTTGATTTTTAAATTGCGACGGACTAATAATTGAATGACTTTCGGCAGATGACCACATGCGTTTAATGAAACTAACAAATTCTAGAAAAAATAAATAAAAAATAGTAATAACTGGTATAGAAAGAGTGAACTAATCGTATCTTACCTCTCATCAAACCACCTTTCATTACGCTTGTTGAGGATAAATTTAATGAACTTTCGAGATTATCCATAAGACAGAACAATAGTAATGGTTTTGTATTACTTAAGCATTGTAGAACGGAATTCATAAAACACTACAGAAAAAAAGAAAGAATAAACCAATTAATGATGAATAAAAACAGTATGTATGCCTCTTATCGAAAATGCAAAACATCGAAAGTGAAGATGCAGAATACATAAGATCGAAACGAAGAATCTCGAAAACCTGAAATGTAGAAAATTTCGGACATCAAACGGTAGAAATACCGAAAATATGCGTTTTGGAATTGAACTCCTATTTCCAAAATGCTTTTTGCTCATAGTTCTGCCGGAAGATTTGAATATCTTTTGTGCATATTGTCATTTTGTTTGTGTGAAATCTTTTGCCGTTCTATGTGATATTAACAAGTATGAGCCGTAGCTCGATACATTTATATTCTTCTACCACTTTTGCGAAGTGGACGGACAGAAACAAAAAACACTCTAAAATTTAGTTAGTAATTTAGTATTCATTCTATCTTGTTACAAAAATATCAGCTAATTTCAACATGGCAACTCCTGCAATGTCGTTTATCAAGAGTAACAAAGGAAACGAATTGCTCGTTCTCCATTCATACATGTCTCCATGCAACAAGAAAACAGCAACAACTAAATACTAGTCATGCAAAAACTACTAGCTTCTTGACGTTCATTTCTGTTTTCTACTCCTTTTGTTCAGGAAATTACTGGAGGCTTTTTACTATGTAAAGAAACAAAATGACAATGTGCACAAAAGATATTCAAATCTTCCGGTAGAACTATGAGCTTGAAGCACTTTGGAAATACGAGTCCAATTCTAAAACGCACATTTTCGTTGCTTTTACCGTTCGTCATTCTGTATTTTCTACATTTCAGGTTTTCGAGATTCTTCGTTTCGATATTATACATTCTGTATTTTCGCTTTCGTATTTTTTCATACATTCATAAAAACAAGAGTGAACGAACCGTATTTCCTAGATTTGCAAGCCCCTTCAAACCACCGAGCATCAGTTTTGATTCAATTGATGAAATAGTCGGTGGTGGATTTGCAGATGCGGAGGTTGGTGACTGCGCTTCTGCTTTGGTAGGAGGATGATCATTCGAAGATTCAATAACAGCACCAATTACATGTGGAGTACGACAAAGCTTAAAGAAAAACCAATAACGTCAGCAGATTTATCGCTAGAGATAAAATAATAGGCATACTGTTGTCGTTCGATCATGACTTGATAAACGTGTTCGCATGGTCACACTATCGGTTGATGGTCGCCGTATAGCATTCTGTTGAGCAGCTGATAATGTTGTTGTTGTTACAGGTCGATCAAATTTTGAGATTCGACCATTGATGGGATTTGATATAATTCGTTCCGGAGATGCTTTTGTTGTATGAGTACCTCGTGTAATATTCATACTGCCAGATTGAATCTGACTTGTTAGTAGATTAACGTTCCCTCTTGTTGTTGTTGATCTGTAGGATGATGTTGGCTCTTGTCGAGTAGCACTAGTTCGAGATGGCCGAACACTACTTTTCATTTTGTTGTAATAAATGGAAGGTGATTTTGTCGTTGATACGGGCAAATTGAATAACGGAATGACGACGTCTAGCCCGTTCGCCGCTTCCTTCGTCCAATATTTCACATTCGTCACACCTATCTGAAGTGAAAAAAACAAAACTATAAAACCAAAAGATTTTTTTGTATAATTAAGAATAAAGTAACGACAAGAAACTGTCAGAAGACGTGTTTCTAATCATCAATTCAAAAGCGGCTAATTTAGAAACTTTCTTTTCGTCAAGATTTTTTTTTCTAGATCGACTGATTTCACACCGATAAGTTGCAAAGAAAAGCCCAGAATTTTAGTTATCCTTTTTATGGGTTATAAAAGTTATCCTCATCATCGAAAATACCAATTCTAATGTTAAACATCAAAATGCTCTTTAATCAGCATGCCTAGGTTTCCTTTAAGGAGCCTGAATAAATAACTGTTTTGATAGTATGTGGTTTTTTATTTTAAATCCCCTTCGTTTGGTCACATACAACAAAACAAAAACAACAAAAGTAGAAAACTGGATGCTGGTTCATTTGTTAACTGTTGTAATCGTTTAATTTAAAAATATGTATGTGGTCGTCTTGTTGTAAAACGTGGATGATGTAAACGTTTTGTTGCTTTATTAACCATTGGAAATTTAATTTTACTATCGTGAAATTGTGTAACATGTGTACGACGGCAATCTTTTGCATTTAACCGTTTTATTTTCATGATTTGTATCGTTGATGGTCGTGCACGATGTTTTGCACCCATATCACGATAACATTGTGTGACAGCTGCTGCACGTGTTAAATCACGATATTCACGGTACATATTGTGTGTACCACTACGGGAATCATATCTTAACCAAATACCAAAATTTTTCACTAATAGTGGTTTACGTTCATTAATTAATTTACATTCAACAATTTCACCAGCACTCTTTTTGATACGTTTTAATTGTCGAATAAAAAACCAAAAACGACTTTTAGCTTGAACCTCATCTGGTGCATAAATGTGCATTTCATATAATGGTGGATTTTTAACCGTTTCACTTGGAAGTTTTCTTCCAATTATTCGATATTCTCTCAAATTACCTTTCGCTTTCATGTTGACTAGCAGATGATAGATGTTAACTAAAATCTAAAAAAGTATTGTAACTGTAAAATATACGTAAGATATACGTAAATAACTGTAAGATATACGTAGACGCTCATGACACAGTAATAGCGACGAAAGCGCATTGTCCACCACCGCAAACCATGGCACAGCTAAGCCTTGAAGGTTAGGGTTACAGAATCCTGGCAGTACACGCACACGTCCGATCGAGTCAGTTCAAACCATTTATAATATGTTGCTTAAAATGGACAGATAGGAAGATAAATCGATGTGTATCCTCTATGGAGAAAGTGTGACTAAAACAGAGTTAAACCTCAAAAACATCAACTATTAATATTTTTACTCAATCACTTATCAACTTAAATGGAGTTCGTGAACTGACACTCTGCAAAAGTAATGAATTTCTTCTTATTTTCTTTCGTCCGTTCCGCTGAAGTCATCCATCTTCTTCTTTAGGGTAAAAACTTGTCTGCAATGAGTGAAATAATTGGTTGATGACTCGAATGAAGCCAAAAACCTCACTACCTGAAGGTTCAATTTATTTGTCAATGACTGTCTTAGTTACGTTTCTGATTGGCTATGCTGTTCTCGTTTGAAATTGTTATATTATCTAGAGCATCGTAAAATTTGCTATTCATCTGTTTGATATATTAGAATAGTGCTCATTTCAATTTAGAATCACTGAAAACCTTAGATTTTGTGTCTTTTCAGTGTTCTTTTCTAAAGCGCTCCTTTTGCAAAAGTACTATTTTCTCCAATAAACATAGTCAAATAATAAGTTAATAATAAGTTGTTGTCAAATAATAAGTTGTTGTTTTGTTGGAAGTAGCATTCGTTACATTTTACGGAATTAGAGACAGATTTACGGTATATAATTTGTTTTCATAAATCTCTTTTATATTATCTAGTAACGCAGGCATATGACAGCGTACTGTCATTTTTTTCTTCAGGTCATCCCTTGCAAATCTGTCTTCCATTGCGAAACCAAAGTTAGTGGTAGTGTCGACTATGTGCTTGTTATTGTGGTACAAGAGTTCTCAGTTAGCAAACTTGGAGAGACTCCTTTGAATTACAGTCAATTTTCTTATGATTGTTAAGTGATAATTTTTACGCTTTTGTAATAACGGGGAGGTTTGTTTCACAACAGTGTCGAATCTTTCTTCTCACGCTTTAGGATAATCTTATATCTTGGAACGTTGACTTTGTCTATATTTTTTTAATATAATTGGCAGAAGATGTTCCTTTATACATGTAAGTTTTTCCGCTCGTATATTTTGAAATATACACGAATGTATAAAACGTATTATCCTCTAGAACTTCCCATGCATGAGAATTTTACGCAAAGTGGTTTTCTACAGTTTATCACTGCATTTTCCATGTTTTTCTTGCTAAAAACAGAATGAAAATCGAATTTTCAAAATGGAAAACCACTTTGTTCTCACGGGGACCACTAATCATTAAAAACGCTTCCTTGAGTTTTCCGGCTTGCCCATAAAATTTCTCAAACCAGCCTATGCAGATCAAGAAACACTAATCTATAGGTGCTTCTATCAAAAAAGACTGTTTCCTCTTTTTAAATATTCATGTAGATACATTTTTTGTTAATTAGGATAAATAAAAATAAAATAGAATACAAATGAGAGTATCTTTGTTCTTTGTAAACAGATATAAACACTAATGATAAAATAAAACATTGACAGTCTACCTCCGCCAGCAATACTATTCAATTTTTGTATACGAAATACATTATCTAACTACGGCATCTTCAAATGATTTATTTTGACGGAGACATTATCTATGTATTCTGTGATTCTCAGCGGCCAAAGTTTGATTCCACAACGGTATAGTCGGGAAGCATTATAACAGCAGCATCCCATCAGATATAATAGTGCAATAAAGTAACAGTCCATATAAGTCGTTAGTTTATTACACGATTGCATATGATGAGATACTGCTGTTATAATGCTTCCCGACTGTGCCGTTGTGGGATCAAACTTTGGCCGAAACTGATTCCGCTGAGAATCATAGAAAAGTAAATGAATGGTTTCTTTTAAGTTCTATGTCAAAATTCATGGATTATACACTGAAACTCACGTTCAGTTCACTCATCGGAAGTTCCGTTATTCTCATGCTATCGCTTACTAATGCTTTTAAATGTAATATAAAAAAACAGAGAGAATTAAAACTCGCATATTTCGATCATAAACATCTTTATTTTGCTCTTGTATTTTACTCCACTATCGATTCTATTCAGAGTAATAACGAGCAACTAATTTTTTATCACTTTCTCATTTCACTCATTTTGTTGAAATAATACTTTTCTTCCCTGACCTTCGATTAAACAACGTTGTATGCTATATGAAAAAACTTGTCATCGATTTTGCTCTTTGTCTGTCTTCTTTCTCTCTATTTTCTGTTTTTTTTTGTTTTTTTTTTGTTATATAAGAATAATATAAAAATGTTAATTGAATTCACTTAAAAAATCTGATCAGTTTAGATGATAAATTTATTTTTAGTTGAACGTACGAAAAGATATGAAGATAAAACAAAAAATACGAAAATAACTAGAGTAATACAGTAATAACCATTTTGACAATCAACAAAAAATATGAATCTCTTTTTATTACATAAAAAAGAAGATAAAAAAAAAATAATTTCGAATTTTCAGATGACTAAAAAATAAAAAGGTATTTTTTAAACAACGGACAATTTTATGTGTTTTAATTTCAGATTTATCAGCATTCAATTAAATATACAAAATGGTATTTCTGTATTATGTCAGTTATACAGATGAATCGAAGAAAAGATCTATGGAATGTGTTAACATTTGCAATATTAGCTATGATATTCAAATACGATTTATATTATGACAGATGCTATGATTTACAAGTATGTTTTATTGAGTCATGTAGATCTTTGAAACGAAAATCTTCACTTTATTTAATAGCTCGTATGAGAATATTTTCATCTCGAGGGCTTGTCTAAGATAGGAAATAATAAACTGGCGTATTTTATATTTTGATTACTCATTACATTAGATATTTTAACGATTCACTGCTTCTTTCTCCTCATGTTAACTCTCGAAGAGAAAGTTTTTTGTGCCATAGTCTTTCAATACAAGTATATTACATTATTTTGAAAAAAAAAAGCAGTAGTAAGAACGGTTAAATCATTTGGGCACGGTTTATTCCTTGAACTATTTATTTTTCATTTGCTCAAAACAATGAACAAAACATTTAATTTCTGTTGACCTTTTTTTTTTGTCAAGTGTTTCGTGACAATGTTATACCACATATAATAAATTTTCACATTCAATATAGTAAAAAAATCATTTTTTAAAGCGAATAGCTAATCAATTTGTTCTACAATTTGCTTCTATTTCTGAAAAAAAAACAAAAATGTTATGCTCGTTTTGTAGTTTTTTTTTTTTTATCGACACAACAGACAGCAATGAATAGATAAAGAAGAACAAGAAACGATAAATATTTTCCCTTTAGCTCATTTGTTTGATGTCATGTCAATTTAGCTCATTAAAAGAAAAGAATTAAGTAATATTTGTTCCTTTGACTGATTGTTCAATGTTAATCAAGTAAAAGTTATTCTGTTTCATCTTTAGCTAAAGGAATGTAAGATTGTGATTAATAATAAATCGCGTTGCTGTTGTTATTGTATGTCTTTGTATTCATATATATACAAATAGTAATAAAAAAAAAATTATTTTTTTGCTTTCAAAAACGAAAGCAAAAAAAAAAGCAATATTATATACGTAACAATATAATAAATTGATTAGAAGGAAAGGGAGAAGGATAGAAAAACCGGAAATAAGCATGACGATAAGACTTAAAGAAAAAAAGAAAGAAGAAAAACGGTTCTAAAGACAAATTGAAACAGATATGAACATTTTTATAATCAATGAATGAATGCGTGCCATGATAGTACTTTTGTTATTGTTGACATTATGAATAGAGGTTAATCGAAAAGATTTTTAAAATAAAAAACGATTAGTTGTTCTTCCTGAAACAAAGATTATAAAGAATGATAACGGCACAATTTTATCATTCATATCCAAAGTATCATCGACATAATTATACTAGACCTACAAATGACTACGAAATGCAAAAACAATCTTCACAGTATATTAATGTACAACAACGACATAAAAGTGGTCATGTATTACACAGGTACTCGTATATGTGATATATACGTTTGTCAGATAAGACCGTAGGGAGTCATGTCATCATTATCTCATAAATTTTGATTTGCTAAGATTGTATGAAAAATGATTGAAGTCTTGTAGAGTGTACACAGTATAAGATGATTATTTTTTATGCAATGAATATGAACTGCAGCAGAGTGTTTTTATATCATAATATTCTAATAGTTTGTTCCAAGAAATTGTTTATCTTTGATTCTATCCTTTCTCTCTCTCTCTCTCTATGCGCGTATTATGTATCTCTAATCAAAATGCAAACTGAAAAATCGCTCTAAAAGACAAATTGAAACAGGTATGAGCATTTTTTATGATGGATAAATGAACACATGACACGATGATACTGCTGTTGTTATTAACTTTATGAATAGACAACAATAGAAAAGATTTTTAAAGTAAAAAATGGTTTGTTTTCCCAAAACAAAGAATATAAATAATGATCAAACGAATTGGTAGGTTTTTTTCGGATTTCACTCACATATTTATGTGTTGACTGATTAATCTTTTGTCTCGTATCAATTGTTGTCATTTTAATTAGTTAACCATATTAAACTACTGAGTATCACTCGAGTACTATAGGTTGACATACGGAAAATGGAAAAGTTGTGTATATTTTTCCTTCTTTTTATCTCATTTTTCCATTAAACTAACGTCAAAAAATCTGTCCGTGTTGTATATAAGTAGGCATATCTCTATGTTGTTGTGTTTATTCAGCTGATTGTTCCAAACACAGCAAAAAAAAAAAGAAAGAATATTTTTGACTGGTGTATGTACAGGAGATCTCTCATTCGCTATTTTTTTTTTATTATTCGGTAAAACAATTCGAATCACTTTTGTGTGTCGTTCTTTCTTTTCCATATATATTAGTTATACGAGAAACGATAATAATCTCTTGTTATCGTTTATAACTATGTAGATAGATCTATGTGTGTGTATGATCAACTTTATGTCTTTTTCCTATGCAGTAATTAAGACAAATCTTGAATGGGACGGGAAAAGAAAAAAACAACATATCGTAGAAGAAGAAAAGAATTCATATGATTACTACCTTTTATGTAAAAGGAAAGAACAAGGACGTTTGATGTAGACAACTTTGGAGTCTATACATAATCGTTAATTGATCACATGTACATTATTTGTTTCATTCATAAATAAGAGGTGAAACTAAATGAGTTCAGTTATTGATTATTCTTCATCATCATCATCACCACCGCCACCACCACCGCCCTCAACTACGAATACAGTCGTTCCATCTTTTGAAAATGATATGCATCCATCATTTGAATTAAAAATATCAACTCCATTTCATGTTACACCATTAACTCAAAAATCATTATCATCGTCACCATCTTATTTAACAAAATCAACAAATACATCATTGCCAATTGGTTTGTTGTCTCATTCTGATTCATTGAATAATCATAAACATTTTCAGTTTTATCCGAATCATGTACAAACATCACACGTAGCCACCAATGATCCTTCCTACACAAATAATGATATCTATTTTCATGTAATACCATCAGCTAGCACTCTAGCAGGCACAATCGTTCCTCTTCTACCGTCATCATCTACATCAACTACAACAACAACAGTAGCCACATATGATACGTTTGATCAACAATCATTTCGAACAGTACCCTTTTCTCATAATAAGAATCCGATTCGATACAGGTATATGGAAGAATATTTTGAAACATAATTAATAGTGTGTGCACATCGTTTTTATTTGCAGTATACTTATATATAAATTATAGGATCAAAAAATGTTATTTATAAAACACTGATATGTATATGTGTTATATCATAAAAATATTTGGAGTTAAGATATAATTACAGATACATAAGTTAGAAATAGAAATGGAATCTTGCGGTATGTTTGAATATCACAAACAGAATGTGGAACATAACGTTCTATTTAATGGTCGAAAAAATCTTCATTCGATTACTAAATCCATGATTAATCATTTTAAATATAGAAACTTGAATACACTTTTACTTTTATTATTAATTTCGTGACTGTCGTTGATTGAACACACTCTCCCAACTGAATACAAACTAAATTTTATTTGTATTGTTTGAAAAATTAATTGGATAGTTGTAACCTTCCAAAG
>CAJNOQ010002152.1:0-25906 GCA_905250885.1 Didymodactylos carnosus | reverse complement strand
AACCCCGGCATATTTGGAATCGCCGTCTCGTTCTGCGTCGAGGTGACAAACTCCCTGGGTCACCAGACGTGCGCGTCATAGAGAACCATCGTGGGCCGAATAGGGGTCTTATCCGCCCCCGTCCTTTTCAAATCTATATTTGTTGATTAAATATTTGTCATCGAATGTAGTTTCGACTGGTAAAGTTGTATTCCTATCGTTCAATTTTGCATTCATTTCAAGCTTGAAACAAGGAATTTCTAACGGCCACATCATTGAAATAATAGCAGAATTTGATGTTACATTAGCAGTTCTTCTTTCATTAGGTATAGGTGTTGTTGCCATCTTGAACAATTTAAATTGACTATATCCCCCAGGTTTTGAGTTTTATTGATTCCATACTTATAAGTTGTATTATATTCAAGAATAACAGCATAATATGCGTTGTTTTTCAAAAAATTATTGTCCACCAACATGAATGATATAAAATTAAAACGATCTTGACCGTCTACGATGAAAATGGTGCGATACATATTGGTGGTGTTAAGTTTATATATGATAACAGCTAATCGTACAAGAGAAGGTACAGTTTCGCTATTGCTATACTGCCAACTAATATTAACAGCTGATTCATTGTATATATCAATGGTTTGTATTGAAGGTGGTGACCAAGTCCATGATTGTCCGACAATTGAGTTTATTGATACTACCATCAGCATGTAAATTAAAGACCATACCAATTGCATTTCTCAATGATCCATGGTTGATTCGAGGTGACGACTGGTGCCAAGGATTAGTGCGTCGACCTCAACCGAAAAGTATCACTGCAAAGGACAGATAGATTCGCGTACAGATGTTCTCTCCGTTCTCCACTGCATAAATAGGTGTGCCACTTGTCCGGAGTTCGAATCTTTGTTGTAGATTTCATTCTACTTTCTCGTGATGGCAACATCGTTCACACCGATCGCACAACCGAAGACCAAGGAACATCAAGTAAGGACACCGATGGTCAACGACTTGTTAGTCTTGTACGCTCACGTTCAGATACATCGAACTATGTTCGATTATTCCTTGTCGACACCATGGTATCGACTGGCCGACGAATGGTCACCACAACAGCGCAGTCCTCGGCCCCAATACCTTCAATATCCCGTCCTGTTCGAATGGAGTCGAAGGCATTCGATCGAGGACGACTCCGTCTCGAAGGCAAAGAAAAGAAGAGTTCATTATTGACGTGTCTAACAATATGGCTCTGTTCTAGAAGTGTGTCAAATAGTAGTTGTAGATGTTTGTCGAATAAAATCCACCCCAATGAAAATACTGCAGTGTCGAAGAAGAAACACATAGGAGCGACCCTGGCGAACAAGTACCTTATTTTTGTAGATATTCATATCGATCAGCATGTCTTCGTTGCCCAAACCTGGTCAGATCAAACTGAAACCGACTACCGTAGTGAACTAATATAGAGTGTGTCTAAACGTGCAGATCTTCCATGTTTAGATGGGTCCACGTCCCTTGTCTCCCGCATGGTCGACAGAAGGTATGCGCTGGCCACCAAAGCCAGACGAGCGCAAACCACCACAGCTAGGATCCGTGGGATTGATGCATCGATATCATCGAACATCACCGGACGAGGCCGAATTCGAGACCAGTAAGAATGTCACCTTCTTTAGTGTGCATGTCTGGATATTCTAGATCATCGGCTATCACGCATGTCATTGTCGGAAAGGAGCGCGTTCATCACGCCGTTGGAAGCAGCTGCAGGATATCCACATTTTCTGATCACGATCACCAACTATCCACAACTGGTGCAGTGTGCCCAACAGTATCAGCCGCCGACATGGGTGAGATCAAGCATAGATTTGTTGGGCGGAGTCGTCTGCATCTTCTTTGTCGTAGCAGCATCGAGAACCGATGTATCAAGAAGGCCGGCTCATACCAGGTGTAGTGGTTCACTTCGGCTCGGCGAATTCGGATGAACATGAGCGGTTGTTATACAATACGGTCAAGTATGAATTGCAAGAAACCATCCGCGAATATCTCCAGCGAACCCAACGACCACAGCTGATCCACCAGTTCTTTGATATGTCAGCCACGGAGTGACATCAGTCACCGATCTAGTGCCTATTCCTTTTTGTTGATTTGTTGTGTGTCATTGTGAAAATAGATGAATTTCGGATCAGATAGCGTCATAGAAAAACTATTTATAGATTGTTTCTTCCTTTCTAGATCATGGCTTCCAATGAAGCGATCCATGATTTGTTCGATATTCTGGACGACGATCAAGATGAAGTGAAGTACACCACAAAAGAATTGAATCGATATTTTGAACAAGGCCATCTTCATTCAATGATGGAGGAAGAAGATCTAGCCGACGAGGATAGCTCTGATATTCAATCCATGGAAGAAGGAGAAGATGAAGTTCTCTCCCAACACTTCAGCCAGCTATCGACCAACAATGAGGAAGAACCGGAATCCTCTCTTACCATGAAAAAGCGACAAATTAGTACAGCGTCACATCCGGACTCGATGGCAAAGAAAGTAAAGTTGTCCGACGATCAGGATATGGATGACGAACAAACTGAGCAAGAGTCAATACCCGCCTATCTGTTACCCAAGAATAGAATGTTTCATCGTCTGGTGGAAAAAGTGAATCAAGCGGCAAGTTCCATCGATGTGGAAAGCCTTCGACAGGTTGCCATCCTCAAACATCAGATAGCTGCTCTGCAGATCAGCAAGCAGATTTCCTTGATCTATCTGCAATCTGGCAAAGGCGAACTGAAGGAACCCGAAGCAGAGATCACATCGGTCGATCGGCGTGTTTGGTCCACACAAGTGAAATCAGCCATGCTAGCAGCAAAGTCGACCACCTATGAAGGAGACGAACACTTGGCCTGTGTCCATCTGGTTCATCAGCGTGTTCGACAAATGGAAGAAAAGATTCAATGGTGTCAACGACAAGTGGATGAAGCAAAACAGTGTCTATTTGGTTTGACTCCAGCCATGGATGAAGCAATCGAGTCCTTCGTTCGGGAACATGGTATACGACCACTGGAAATGAAGCGTGATCTGAAAATTGCCTTGCTTGGACATGATTATGATGCCAAAATAATTGAACGCCAATATGCACGAGAGAATCCAAACGAATATCAAATTCAAGTGGCCAAGCGTCTCTATGAGACTAAACACGAAGTGGAAAGGTACAAACGAGAAGTGATCGAACTGAAGATGCGAGTCTTCTTCGATAAGGCACCGGTGTCGTTCGATACAATCGAGCGAAAGAAGATGGACACCATAGTGATCCAGATTGCCAGAGCAGAAGCACGATTCAGCCAATGTCAGAAAGTGTTCCACGTCGAATGGAAGAAAATGTGGGAGAACCATCGAAATCTAGTGAGCAACAAAGGAATGTCCACCAGCTTGCACCATCTGATCGAACGACGGTTGAAAAACATCACCGATAAACTTCGAGACATCTACAGCTATCGGATCAACTACTATCTTCGTTGTGCGTATGCGGATGAGAAACCAAGTACCGGATTTACATCGACGAGGATGGCCATGCACACCACATTTCGGTTCAACGATCGGCAACAACGACTATTGAATCGTGGACCCACCTATGTTCCACCGGGTCAGATGCATATTTCCTCTTCCTATTCTTCGATCGATGCAATGGTCAAGAAACTCTACGCACCGTTACAGCATCGCTTGGCAAGCTTCTTTTCTAAGTATCATGTGAACATTGCTCTCTCGATGGAACTGGAGAAACAGGCGAGTGAACAATTCCAAGACCTGTTCATGATCTCCATTCCATCAACGCTTCGCCATCGCGCTATCTATGAAAAGGAATTGTTGCAATCGATTCGACACTCTCTGATGAAGAACAGCCTTGTCCTCCGGCGAACAGCCGATCAAATGAACACCTTCTACGTGGGCGATGCCTCTATTTTCGAAGGCAAAGCAGATGATTTTCTCAACACAACGGACGCCTATAAAGCCTTGCTCACGGTCGAAGGAGGCGGCAATGAATTCAACGAAATGATCGATTCCATCAATTCAGCATTGAGCATCTTGAAAAGGCGAAAGGCATTGGATCACGAGACGGTGGATTGGCTACGGCTGGATCCAGCGAAGGTGCAACTACCTTATCTGTATTTCCTACCGGACATTGGCAAAGTAAGACGCTCGTCATCGGTCCTTTTTCACTGTCATTGTATCAGGAGGGCGAAATATCGTTGATGCCAGTGATTCCATCACGGCATAGCGCCACATGGAAGATTGGCCAGTATCTCAATCGGTTGCTGCGCCCGTTTGTCGCTCGAATCATCCGATCCCGATCCTTCGTCGACGAAGCTGATCTCATTCAAAAGCTCAATGCATATGCTGTCACGCAGCATCGTCTTCGTGGCAACACGCTCTTCTGCACGTTGAAAATCACCAATTTTCATACATCGGCTTCTCACAAGAGCATGCTAGAAACCATGGGGTACTTCATGCAAGATAATCTAGCCACGCCCAAACTAGAACATCTGTCCACGGCGACCATTCAAAATCTTTTGCAACTGTTCCTGTACAACAACATCTTCTGTTACAAGAATAAAATTTACACTATTATTAGAGGTGGTCCAAACACGATGCCTTTGAGTGACACACTGGCGAACATGTATCTCTTCGAATGGCAGCAGATCATCGGGAAAGCAGTGGAACGGAACGATGAAATCTTTGGCCGGTAAGGGTTGACCGGCATCCGATATCGACTGTCATTTTTTTCAGATGCAGAGATCAAATGTTCTTCACTTGGAACGGCTCAAAAGAAACCTTGCGTGCCCATCTACAAGCGATCACGGCACAGCATCCTCATGTTCATCTACAGATCTTGATTGGGTCAAATGTGCGATTCTTGAATGCCTACATCGAAAATCAGAATGGTCAACTCTACACGCGTGTGTTTCACGATCCCGCGATGCAAGGTTACACGTTGCCCTACGTCAGTGGCCATGCCAAATGGAACCATAGCGATTGGCTTCGATCCGCTCTCATTCGTGCGGTCTGCTGTTCTTCGTCAGTGGATGATTTTCAGCAAGAGCGAATCTATCTTGAATTGACCTTTCTGACCAGTGGCTATTCTCTACTTTTCGTCGAAAGCCATGCGCAACACTTCTTCGGTTACTTCCATGCGGAAGCCATGCGATATTCTTCTGATCGAACCGCTTACACTTCCTTTCGACGACAGATCTTCGATTTTCTCGATCAACAACGTCAACGCTGCCTCCAATTGCAAAAACTCGACGATCAGAGCCGCCTGATTCGCTTCGACTATCTCTATGAGTTCGGTCCACGATGTCAGTTCAACGAACGATTCCATCAGCTGTGGTCCAGCCATTTCAGTCGACATCCAGCGCTATCGAACGAACAATCGAAGATTATCCTCACTACGAAGCATCGTCATTCGTTGAATGCGCTGCTCACACAGCGGAAATCATTCTGTTGGATTAAGCAATAATGTGATCTTTTTCGTTGATGTTCTCTAGAAATAAACGTTATTTTCGTAGCATTTCCATCTCTCTTGTACTTCTCATATCGATGTTTCTTGTTGCTTCATTTCAGATCTACTGTTTATCTAGAGAAGAATGACCCGTCATGAACGTCAACGGCAATTGAACATTCAACTGAGTGCCTTACCATCGTTCACTCCGTTGAATGGTTACGAGCTCCATCACATCAACCACAGCACCCCGTCTTTGCTGTTACAAGATCTGATCGACATGGCCAGGAAGACGATGCGATACTCGATCGATACCGAGAACGACTATCGCACTCATCGACCGGCTCTGATCCAGATCGAATTCGTGCGGCAGAGATCGATCGTTCTCTTGGTTGAAGTGTGCCATCTCCCACACCCATCATCCACCTTGTTCTGGCTGATGCGATCGCTCTTCAAAGTGATCCTTCAACCGGCGAACATGATACTCTCGTGGGGCGATGCCATCCGTGAATTATCCGAGTTCGTCCCATGCGGGCTGTTCTCCACCACCATGGTCGATCAAATGCGCATGATCGATGTCCAAGGTCGTTTCAAAGGATGGTACAACAACACCTTCCGCCATACGTGTGGCGTTCCATCCCGCGATGACCATCCATCATGTATATGCTCACATCGACCCGTGAAGAACAGCAGCAACCCATGGTCATTGCAGAAGGCAGTGGCTTGTACCTTCTACCAGTTCCTCGACAAGACTCGGACGAAGAGCAACTGGAGCCAACGTCTAGATCGCGGTGATGTTCGATCCTCCTCCATGTTCGACACCAACGCCAATATCATTCGCGCGCAAATGATTCAGTATGCCACGAATGACTGTTTGGCAATGACCAAGCTCTTCGCCGTTCTCGAGTACGAGTGGACGAAGAGGCAACTCCAGGAGTACAATGTGGAGTGTCGACAATAATCGTAAGTGATGCTGTACACTGCTGAGACATTTTCATCTGCTCTGCTTCTTTAGGAGGAATCGATCGAATGGTCAGATCACATAGACCTCTCATTGTACATTTCCTTGTTAGTTAAAATAGTAAATCTGTGTGTGTGTCCGTTTTTTTCAGAAATGAATACTTTCAGTCGTGTCTCCGAGTGACACTGAAGAATAATGGGTATACTGTTTTGTTGTAGATAATATCGTCGAAGAGTGGATTAGCGAACACGAACAGTCATGGATTCATTGTCTGCAATAGATGCAAACGCCATTGATGAAGATAACGACCGGAACGATCAACAATATTCACAAGTCTATATTCAGTCTCGTCTGCCGTCAGATATCAGCACAACAACGGACGACCACGAAGTGAACGATTACAGCCAGCAACTTCGAGACAAGATGGTGATTGTCAATCTATACGATTGTATGCAATGCTACATCAAGCTAGAGCGATGCAAAGTAATTGCCGTCCGGTAGTCCTTGTTGTGGCAATTCATTTTTCTAGATTGAAGTGGAAAACGACGAAGTACTGGACGCTGGTGATGCAAACGTGAATTCACCAACCTTCATTGCTGCTCAAGTACGAGAACGACGTGAAGAATTGGAAATGACGCCACCACAGAAACACTCTCGCAATGACACAGTATCCACCGTACAAGGAGAAGAACAAGGAGGAACGTATCAGGATGTGAGATTCGATATCGAAAACTACCGCGTCGTGCATAGTTATTGTCCTTGGGACGACATGTCTCCACTGCGCGGCTTCGTTTTCTCACCATGGAAAGTACCTCCATCGCCATGATCAGTGGATCTTTCTTGTTTTCAAACATGTGAATAAACGATAGATCTCTCTAGGGCCACAGTCATTCCCGAATAATCCACATTTGAACACGTTGCATTTTTTCTAGATTAGTACCCTCCTTGAACATATTACTATTAACCAATGGATGCGTCAAGAAAGAAAAAGTCATCCTCCAGTGATGGGAGTCAACCGACCCCCGTCGATCGATGCCGGAAATGTCTCTTTCCGTCAACACCAACGAAGCCCCAGCTACCGCCTCCACCACCAGCGGTGCCTCGGGTGATGACTTACCGAATACCAACATCACAATCATCGATATCCTATTCCGTGCGAATTCTGCCGTCCCAAGTTGCACCATTGGCTACCGTGCGAGAAGACGATGAGCAGTCCAAATGACTCGGTCATTATCATAATGAAGCGTCAAGAAACTTATCTTCATCACATCGACGCCATTTTCAACTTGCTGATCTTTTCGTTTCTGTTTTGCTTGTTCACTGCATCATGATGAAAAAAAGAAGAAGAAACTATGGGGAAAATCCTTGCAGTTTGTTACCGCTGTTTCATTCTTCTTTCTAGATAGCTAAGTGTCGACGTCCGTCATTTCCCTCAACTGCACTCCTCGTCGATCATGGCTCGTCCTTCGCATCGATATCAGTCACAAACCATTCACTCTCGCGATAGTGATCGCTATATCTATTTGCCTCTGTTTCCAACCGCCTCTTGTGTGGCGCACAAGCATGTACTACTGGCGAATGTCCCAGGTATGTGCATTCAGCAAAAGCTGATCAATAGTTGCCTTACTTTCCTATGTCTCGTGTGTTCCTAGCCTCTCGTCTCTCGTCACATGAAATTAGACAACGGCGCAATGCTGTTCACACAGCAGAAGCCCAGATCGTTCTCGAGAACTATGACTATTCCAGTCAATTCAGCATCGGTCTGCGAGATATCGAAGCCCTGGCGGATCGTTTCATGATGGAACCAGTCATCCTTCTGTTCAATGCCGATCGACTTCGGAGTTATTGTGTCTACTTTCTGCAATTGTACGATCGCTTCCAACGACGAATTCTTTGTAGCTCCGTTCCATCTGAGCGTGGGAGTGCTCTCGATTCAAGTCAAATGGTGCTGCTTCTTGAATTCTATTTGCAAATGGACGTGGATCTCTTCTACATGAAAACATGTTGCTTTCGAGGTGCCTGGCCTCGATCAGCATTCGACGGCCTCTTCTGTGGCGACGATGAGCCGGAAGCGAGCTACAAGTTAAGCCAATGCACCCATCCGTTGTGTCGATGCTGCCATCCACTGAACGCAGACCGGAGGAGTCAGCCGTGGCCCGTCATCAGCTTCACGACTAGTGCGGCGCATCGATTTCTGAATGGATACACCACTTATCTCAACTGTCCTGCGGTAGGTGTACAAGAGGGATTGTCTTAGCTGATAGTCAATGGCAAATGTGTCCTGTTTAGACATGTACTACATCGAATCTGATCTATGCGATGACATGTCTGTGTGGTGACTATGATTATGTCGATTCCACGGCGAGAACGCTCTCCGATGCCATGGCCTGTTAGTCGCATGCATCTGTCAGCGGGAAAATCGCTCCAATATCCTGTGATTTAGATCACCGAGAGCAAGCCAATCGAATCATCCATGAATGGTTGACTGGCTCGCCTGTCTGTCGAAGATGGATGCCGACGTACAGCATCAACGAGTACGCTGAGATTGAGCTTGGTACATGGGGACAGATTTCTCTTCTAGGCTTGAACGAGCAAAGAAGATGCGTCTCTATCAACACGCTGCACGGTGTCCATCGGCGCTGCGTGTCTTTCTCGAATGTAATCCTCAGTATTGGTGTTTCATCCCTCGACCTTGCAATGAAACGATGATGAACCATTTCAACTGTTTGGGGGAGCCTCTCGAACGCGCATCCGAAATAGATCATCTCGTGCAGAGCGGTGTGATCGATGACCAACGACTCGTTCGTTATCTTGAACATGTGCCACTTCCATCAGCAGGCTTCATGTTCTCCTATCAAGATCGACAACAGCAACGTTTCTTCTTCAGACATCTACTCTCCATCGATCGTGACCAGATGCCCTTTGTTCCATTGGATCTGTACAAAGTATTCATTATCGCTGTTCGTAAGTGAATCTTCTTCGGTCGACAACATCTGTATACCAAGTCTTCTTTGGTTTAGTGCCTGATGATCGATCGTCTCTCTTGCGATACATGATCGAAACCCTGTTCATCATCCATGCTGAAACTAAACTCAATATGATCTGTCCCGTTGGAGGAAGTTCCCGACGCCTCTATGGTCAAGCCTACGATCTTTCCTGGTGCCGAGATCTCGACCATCCACCAACGTCCATCATCCAGCCAAGTGCATCGAGACCAGACATGACCACTCTTTTGTAGCCACTTTTTTCTATCGTTTTCACTATCGAATATGACATAAACAGATTTTGGATCAGTGATGAATAACAAATTAGGATGATTGAATTGATTGTTTCTTTTGAATTTTAGATAGTGTACAATGGCTGACGTGACCACTTCAGTAAGGCATCCGTTCTGTTACTACGCCAGAGAAAAATCGTGTTCATCTTTAGAAGGCAACAGCCACTGACTTCGATGATCTCTTTCACGAACTGAGGTCTGATCTGGAGCAAGAAGGACAAGATTTAGAACGAACAATGTCCAATCCAACCTTGGAGAACATGGCACATGAACTATGGCCACCAGCCGTCCGTCCCAATACCATCTTTGTGCCAGGGACAGCTAACGACAACAGCAACAACACAGAATTCCTTCTCGACAAGAAACCCTGCTGCCTATTATCCTATACTTCGACCTTCAGATTCGTCTTCTTCCGCGAACTCACCCATTATGCCAGTCCATTCGATCCTTTGGAATTAGAACAATTAACTCTGCTCAGCTACAAAATGTCCATCATCAGTCTACACAAACAACTTTGGACCACCTATTTACAATCAGGCACTGGACAACTGGAGAAGTCACATCCGTCACGACGGCAAGACGAAGAGACAGAGTTGCACTATTGGCCCACTTATCTGCATTCCTTCAGTTTGGCCAGAGCTTTTGCCAAGATCGTTGAAGGTGATACGATGGAGTATGAAAGGCACGTCGAATCAGTGAAGAAATACCTTGCATATTTGGACGAACAGCATCATCAGTATTTGACTCAATTCGATGCACTGAAAAGCGAAATGCCACTGTTTACGCCTGCTCTGGCTTATCTAATCGAAGAGTTAGTGCGCAAACACGCACTGCCCGCGGTGAACGTCTACTTCGACACTATCATCACCCTCATCAAGTACGACTACATCGATCGCTTCATGCAGCTACAATATGTGAAACAAAAATCCACGCAAGAACAGGTATGCTTGCCCTCTCTCTACTGTTAAAGTCGAATTCTCGTTCATAGATTGGCAAAGCAAATCGTATCTGTCAACTGGCATGTGCCAAACGCAAGGCTGATCGAGAGTGCTACTTGTTCGAAGAATATGTCTATTACAAGAAACTACCGAAACTGTGCTTGATCTTGGGAGCCAAAGCACCGAATACCATCAAGAGGGTGCCTGATCCACTGCTGCGTGCCACTCTGATGCGGCAATACTTGAAAGTCATCGATCGGGCAAAATTCGACTTGAATAGCGTCATGATCACCGCTTCTGCCATTCACAAAGAACATGCACAACGAGAACTGGATGGCTTCATGGCTGAACTGTGGCTCGAGGACCGTCGACTATCTGACAACGACCGTTTGTCACCGACGATGCTGCAACTGATCGAACAACGACAGATGAATATTGCTCACTGTATCCGAACTATCTATGAACAGAAGATGGAGTTTCTCAACAAGATTCCCATCGTGATCTTGCATGAATTTTACGAAAAATAACCTATCATTCATACCTGCTTCTGAAAGCATATCCTCTTGAATTAAAAATAGTTCATCCGTGTGATTGATTTTTCAGATAAGACGCTTCCTGAGAAGAACTTTCTCCAGTCATCTTCAAAAGGGTGGTACAATCATACGAATACCACTTGGTGAGAGTCATAGTCAGGTCGAAAGGTCACGTTCACTATCTTTTTAGAGAAGCAAAGGATCCATCCACTTCTTCCTGCACACACAATGATCAAGACGGCTATTGGAATGATTTTGACTGAAAAGCTCCTTCCTGTAAACTATACCTATGTACAATAATAGAGTCGATGAATAAACTCAAACTCATTAATACAGATTCAAGTTATTCTATGGATGAGTTTCATGTCTCTATTTCTAGATTTGTAATATTCGAATCATTCCCTGAGCGACCAACCATTCAAGAAAACTAGTCAGTGCCTTTGTTACGTTGCTGATGTATCCATGCATACTTTTATCTAGATATTCGATTAAAGAACAATGGCAGAACGTGATCAAAATCAATCCGGTAGCACTGGCAATCTTTCGCGAGATGGTCAAAGTCGCTGGTGGCATCAATGGACAGCATCCTTTACTTCACCAGCAGATCCGCAACAACGGCAACAACAACAACAGGTCATGGGTAGTGATATGGTGTTGCCATCACCAGCACCAGTGCCCATTGCTACATCAACACCACGAACACCAGGGACACCACCGCGACCGATCTTAGTGCAGTACACACGGTCGGAGAAACACGCAGAAGACGAACTCTTCCAACGAATCGAGCGGCTCATTCGTGATTTTCTCAATCGGCCTAACCGACGTTATCCCTACCATCGGATCATGGAATGGATACTGGCTGAGGAACCAACACTCAGCTATAGTGCTGTGGTGATCATTAATCCGCCTTCCACAGTACTTGATTGATGAATGGATGACTGAAAATAAAGAATAAAGAGAACTTGAACCCATCTGATGTTGTGAAAAGACCTCTCTCATCTATCCTTTTGTTTGTTCTTTTCAGATTTTTGTCAGATAAAACTAAATGTCTTTCTCGATCAATATCAATTTTCAGTCATCCAACTTGAGTATGTTTTTGTCTGAGAGAATTGATGAAAGGTGAAGACTTGTTCGTATTGTAGCGTCGATGGATACGGAGAACGATCCGATTGTCTGTCGACCGATGCATCTATCGGTCCACAACGCATATTACTGGAAAGTGGGCCAATACCAATCTATTCGTGGCAAAACTAGTTTCAAGGCTTCCCAATCGGTACAATGTCTGTGGTGAAAGGTGATCATGAACTGACTGCTCTGCTCTAGGTACAGAACCATGTGACGAAACGGAAAGAGAAGCGTCGACGCCAACGTCAACGACGACGCGAACGAAAGGAACAGAAAGCACAACAACAACAGAATGGTTCCGAGCAGCCCATCGATGAAGAACTGGCCACTCAGATGCAAGTCTGGACTGTACATGCACCAAAGCAAACGAATATCAATAAACCAGGCGACATGGAACAAGCGGATACAATACAACAAGCTCTGGATTCAATATTAGAATCAATTGAAAACGATTTCATCGATTCTGGACCAGCTAAAGCGTGATGCTGGACAATATGATTAGTAACAAGAATAACCAGACGAGAAACATTCCCATCGACATCTAGATATAAATATCTTCTCGTTTCACAGTCCTCGAGATTTTCGTTTTGTGTTGTTTCAGATCATTTCTTTCGTCTTTTGCCTTTTCATATTAGTCATAGATTGATTCCAGGTTACAGTGTTTGGGTATGTGGATGGTAGAAATGCGCCTTCGATTTTCCATCAACAGGAAAAACAGGGAAGCTGAAGTGGGAGGCAGATATTTTGTGCTTTTCTCCCCATTGTCTCCTTCATCTATACAAATAAAATGAACACACTGGATCACATCGTTCCACCCATGCTTACAGTATGTTTCATTTTAGATCACAGCTTTGCTCGAATCTACTACAAGCAACGACATCAGTTCTCGTGATATTCAACGAACGAAACGCAAGGTTAGAGATAGAATTCATTTCCCATGAATCCCACGACAAATGAACAACGACAGCCGTTGGAGAAACCAAAAAGAAAGCGAAGGGGAAATCGACAACTGCAACGATACAGAGCCAAGCTTCGAAAAGCAGGCTTCACCGATGCGACCATTCAGCAGCTACTTCAAGGTCAAACAGATCTCGCACCGGATCAAGAACAAGAAGAAGAAGAAGACATCACTGCCGATGATTTAGACGAAACACGAATGTCATCGATTGATCAAGTGAGACTAACTCATCTGTTACACATGTAGGATGGTTCTATTTGAATAGGAAGTGACACACACCGAGCAAGAACAAGTGAATGTCAACAAACGGAAACGAAACTTGCAAGCAACAGATGAAAAGGCGCTCAGCAAATCATTGAGTCGTTTATCGATTTCACAACCAACAACAAAGAAGCCTTGCTCTTCTCCACGAAGGAATGATAGAGAGAGCGAAATGTGGCAAACTGATCGCTTCGGTGGCACGACACGGGAATCGTCGAATGATGTTCCCAATTTTTTATCTGTTCCCGATGCTGTATTCAAACAGCATTTATTGAACGAAGTGAAGGATGATCGAGCAACCATCGAACAATGGCTAGAAACAGAGCCAATGCTACGATATGCTCGACGATGTGCGCGTCTAGCCAATGAGGTCTGCCACTGGAAAGTAGAACAAGACTTTTGGCAACTGTACATGACTACGGCGATGACTGAAGCAAGCTGGCTATCACAGCTACCGAAGAAAACGCTCACTTCAAGTCACATTCAATGGCCTTATTGTAAGACCGAAAAGAACATCCAAAAACGACAAAAAGCCATTCAAAAGAAGTTAGCAATGGCCGAGTCCAAGTTAAACGAATACTTGCAGCAACCGCTACCGTTACTAATGAAGCCTGACGAGTCAACGAACCGTGCTATGAGTAGCTTAGCTGTTGCTATTCTCTCATTTGTACAAAAGGGTCAGCAGCGATTGCGTGACGGATTCAAACGAAAAGAAGCAGCGCTAGCGTTGGACATCAATGATATTCGCTTAGTCAAATCTTTCTGGGACCTTCGACCCACGCAGGAGCAGGTTCGATTTCGATTGAAGAAGAAGTCGTTGTGAAGATTTGTTTTCTTTAGATTCTTTCTGCGCATTTGATTTGGCAAACCACTGATGCTGAACAGAGGGCGAGAGAAAAGGTAGCGATATTGAAACAGCGGCTTCAAACCAACCGGCTACCCGATTCATATCATTTACTCGATCACTCTGTCGATAACATTGAGAAGATCCTCACAACGCCCGGTTTCCATCAAGAGAAACGAACTCTGTTAGCTGCTTCTCGTCAGAAACGTATCGCACAATACAAATACGACATGATGGCCCTTACCATCGAGACTATGGAAGCACTCGTTCGATCTCGTGCACAAGAAGCGAACAAAGAGATAGAAGTGACTTGGCTCTCTCAACCAACAACAGACGCATCGTCGTCATGCAAATCAATATTGGATATCGTTCAACAACGGCAAAGTATCATGGTCCACCAAAGTGAACAGAGAATGAAACACACATTGCCTTTTTTCGACCACGCTCCGGCGGCAGTAAACATCGAAGAAACTGCTGGGCATTAAGCCGTCGGAGCACTCAAACCATCGCCATCGATATTCTCCCATCACGAGCCATGATCACCGTCGATATACAACTGACCATAGAAGAACAAACACTGTTGGCTTGTCTACCGAAATATATTACTCCTCTGCAAAGTCGTTTCTCAGGCAAACCCATCGACACACTCGTCAACAAAGAATTTGAACAGATCCGTGCGAGAACGAGTGGTTGTCTCGGCACGTACTGTATGTCAGCCTCCGATCAACGTGCAAAAGATTTCTTCAGCGAGAGCAAAGCTGCTCTTTATCGCCTTCATTCCGCGCCAGTATCAGCCAAGTCACTGGCTCGAGCTAAACGAGAAAACCAACTTGTCCTCAGTATTCAACGAAAACTGAAGAGTGCCAATGCCATCATCCGACGCACAGACAAAAGCAAAGTGTTTTACATATGCGACAAGGATGAATTCGATCAGAAAGCATTGAATTATATGACCAAGACCAGAGCTTACGAAGAGATTGTCACTGGTATCAATCCATATGCCGATATTCTAAGTTCTGTCTTGTCCTTACTGAATCATCTGAAAGAGAAGAAGGCCATTACTCTGGAACAATGGAAACTAATGATGCCTGACCGAGCAAAGTGTGAATTACCTCATCTATACTTCATTCCCAAAGCACACAAAGTAAGCTTCTAATCGAGAGATTCATTGACTGTCATCTGCTGTCCGTTTCTTTTCTCCTCAGCCCGATGTGCCACTACGACCGATCATGTCCTATCAACGATCTCCAGTGTTGTGTGTTTCCAACTTTCTCAACGAGCTTTTATCGTGTCTCTATCTGAAAGTGGCACGACGAACAACTTACATCAGCGGTATCGATGTCATTCGTCAGTTGGAACAATACAAAAATGAGGGTCGCTTGTCAGAAACAACCCATTTTGTTATTTTTGACGTCTCTGATTTGTACACGATGATCCCACGGAATGGTGCTATCGAAGCCTTGGGGAGATTCTTATCGAAACATCTGAAGAATGGTTCGATAGGAAATCTGAAGATCGATACGATCCTGCGTCTCGCACGCTTAGTATTGGATACCAATTGTTTCGCTTACGGTACAAAGTACTACAAACAGATCAAAGGAGGTGCCATGGGATCACCATTCACCATGGCCTTGGCTAATATCTACATGCTAGAGTGGGAACAACCTTTGATCGAACACCAACAACGTCACAATGAACTCTACGGACGGTAAGTATAGATTATTATCTAGATGAAGTACCAGCACGTTGTCTGTCTCGCTTTAACTAGATACATCGACGATGTCTTTATGACTACTAATCTATCATACGAACAAGTGGTGGCCGAGCTGGAGAAGGCCAAACAGAGGGATTCGAATATCGGTATCACTTATGCAATAGCAAAGGCCGTCGACTTTCTCGATGTCTGCATCGCAAACCAGGATGGTCAATTGAAAACCACCGTATTTCACAAACCAGCTGCTGAACCGTGTATTCTCCCGTTCTCATCTGATCATCCTCGAAGTACCAATCGGAACATTATTTATGGTGGTCTAGTTCGTGCTGTTCGTTACAGCTCCAACGTGCAAGACTTTGATTGCGAACGACTGAAGTTCGAACTGACTTTACTCACCAGTGGCTATCCGTTGTCATTTGTCGACTATCATTTCAAGCGTTTCTTCTGTGCGAATCACGCGCTGCCGGTCTGGAAACTTCTCGATGTTACCTGCTATCAGCGATTACACGTGAGACTTCTCAATCAACCAACCAGACAAGAGAAGAAACGGCGGCAACTATCTGATAACATCGATGGTCAGGCAACATATCTCCCCGTGAAAAAGTCATGGGACCGAACTAAATTGATCGTTCATTACCATTTCGAAAGTGGTCCAACGGCACACTACCGACAAGAATTTCGTCGTCTATGGCAAAGCTACTATGTTCATGATCAGTCGCGTGTGAAAGATGTTCGACTCATCGTTGGAACACGGACCAATACGCCGCTGGAACATCGCTTGGTGAAGAAAAAGCCTGCTCGAACGTTTCTGGTGAACGAATAGCCAGCCTGGCTAGCTCTCGACAACAATGCAACTTGGATGAGAACTAGAACAGGACACAGAACTCATAGATGCTTCCTTTCTGTACGTGTTTCTTGTCATTCATGTGTTTCTCTTTCATCTTCTTCAGCGAACTTGTAGCATTAGTCTTCCGTGAATAATTCCTTGCTTAAGTCTCTATTCCTTTGTGGAACTTGTCCAAGAAGATCATTCATCCTTTTCCCTCTCTATTTTAGATATACACAGTATTCTTTAAGATTTCTCCAACCGGTAGTCTTTTGCATTCGTCTGAATCCCGAACGATTCCAAGTGAGTATCCACCGTTGGAAAGAATGTTTGAAGAGGGGATGATGATTCACTCTCTCGTCTTTACCATTTCGATAGGATGTGTGACCAGCATAGTCGACTCGGTCATGTGCCGTTCGAATCTTCGATGAGCAACCAGCCTACCGATACGAATATTAATCAGCTATTAACCATGGCCGTTGTGACTACGAGTCAACCGTTGTTGGAAGTCGCGACAACAACGATTGTCGTCGACGCAACTCGGACAGTTCCAAATGTCGCGCCTCCGAATAATCCGACCACCAGGCAACTAGCCAGACGAAGGCAACGTCAGCGACGACGACAACGACAAAGAGAGCGACGACGAGACATGCTACATCAGCAGCGACAGCGAGAACAACAACGTTGGATTCCTCGATCGCCGTCTCGTGATCCACCACGTACGAGCTACACTCGAGGGCACCAGAGAGAAAGACATTCACACGATATATTCGAGAACCTATGGGAGACTTATGATCCAAGGCGAGAAGCACTTGATTCTGCCATCGAGGAGATACTGTTGGATGCATACAACTCGAGAGCAATCAATTCAAGAGAAAGATGGGAGCAAGAACAACTCATTGAATACGAAGGCTTTGCCGTTCTCGAACACCTCCAACTTCTAAGCGATGAAACTGAACAACAGGAGAATATCGAAGCCGAAGAACGATTCGCACAAGCCAAACAGGAAGAACGAAACGACCAAGAGCTTCTCCTTTTGGAACAAAGCGACCAGATCGATTTTCTTCTCCTTCAAATGAATCAACCACTATCGCATGAATAAGGACTAGTTGTTTCCTATATCTATCCGGTTTCCCTTCTCACCAAAGAACTGCGTAGCTGACCATCTACTCCTCGAAACATAAATCTTTCATTCGAAGAATGCTCTTCTGTTTTAGATGGATTTTCTCGCAAGTTAAATCGCATCACGACTGACGATGGAAGCCGTATTACCGACGATAGATTTCACTTCATGAGAAGATCGAGACAACTTTCTCAAAGGAAGCGAACTTCACATCAACTTTCAACGCAGATCACCATTCTGACGCGTGCTATGCCGCAATCCATCCTGACTCCTCGATCCAACCGTAAGTACACCGACATGGAATGAAGAAGAATGAACCGAGAACTGTTCTAGGTCGAACATCCCGCATGTCAACTGTCTCACCATTTCTTCTGGAATCGACACAAACGGAAGAGCATTATTCATGCGAATCTATTCAAGGAGCCAACTCGAAATATACACAATGCACATCCTCTGACAGACAAAAGACCTATGCGATCGAAACCTTTTCGGGCATTTTTCGTCCTTCGATTCAACAACAAGAATCATCCTTCTTGAAAAGAAAATCTCTGCTGGATAATTCACCTTGGTTATGACATCTGCCCGAGAGAGAGAGGAACGAACAAAGCGAAACCAAAACAAGAAGATAGGAACGATCAGCAGGAGAAACCCGTAACAATCGTCTTCTCCACGATGAGACGTGTGTCCCCGAGCATCGTTCAAATGATGACGACAGGAGAATAATAAACGAAAAGAAGAACGGAAGAGAGAGAGAGCGAACAGCGAATGAACGCGATCCAACGACCGTTCATATGGACCGGCTAGATAGTGAGAAGAGCCAGAGACCTCTGACGACAACTGAACACGGAGGAGAGAGAGAACAACCCACAACAATGGTAGATTCACACAGCAGTCGAGAAGCTTTGTTTCTCGTTCTTCTGGTAACACCGAAGATAATATTGTTCCATGGAGATTCGGTCGTGAATTATTTTCTCTGTCTCTTCGATGACCAGTTTCTTCTTCAACCCAATGAATAGAGTGTGCCGGATGATGTTGATATTGACGTAGCAACTGTCCATGGTCTTCATCTTTCTTTTGCCCGACTAGATGACGAAACAGAGATAAACTTGTCGAATAACTTCGAAACCATCAAGCTTGGCGCAACGACGGTCGTTTGCATTTCGGTTTCGGATTCGCTATGCCGTTCGAAGGTTTGTTGAGATTAGGTTCACTGCTGAATGACAACGAGATCTTCTTCTTACCTCCCTTGGTCCATTTAGATACGATGCCGTCGACAAGTCTCGCTGTTGTTGCCGTTGTTCTCGATCACAGTGAAGATCCGAAGTTGTTTGCCATTGATGCTCGTTATTCTTATCCACAAAGTGATTCCAAGAATTCAGCCCGATTGATTGTCTCTGCTGAACATTGAACTTCGAATTCGAAGCTTGGAGTGAGATTCGTTTGAATTTTCTTTCAAGTTCGACGAGAAGACAATGCAGAAGCTAAAGCTACCTGATGAGTCCCTTGAGAAAGGACGAAACTAGTCGTGGCTGACTCTCTTTCCATGATACTCACCCTCACCTATTTTGTCAGCAACGAATATGCAACAATGCTAAGAGGGTGAAAGTATACCAATCAACCAACGCTCTTTCTAGTTGGGGATAACTTCTGAAGGGAGAAATGCGCAACTGTGTATCGTTTGGTAATTAATCAGATTACATTCCACTGCATCTCGCAGGCATTTGATCATACACATATGCCAAATGAGTGAGGAGAAACAAATCTCGAGTGCAATCTATCATCGCTCAGCGAAGTTTGGTATGCTGTATGAAATCAGAATACTTAGACATTACCTCTCAGATGAAAAATGATGAAATAGATATAGATGCCGACTGCTTCCACAAAGATGGCGTTGTGTGAATAGTTCTGATATCTATAGATACTATTTGATTTTGAAGAGATGTTCATATTGTCTAATAAAGGCATCAAATTAAAATTATTTCTTTCGCACACACTGAAAAAAATTTCCGTGTTATAGAAAACGTTATAAACCGTTGTTAACATGATCATCAACTCTTTTTCAGGTTTCTGCTCGTCTGAAACCTAATCAAGAACGATTCCACCAGATCAACCCCTTAACCGTCGATGACACGTTGCAAATTCTTGAACGGTTCAGCGTTTCAGCACCGCCAAGAACCTTTTTACACGTCGATCTTGACATAAACTCAAGGTTCGACTGATTTTAAGAAACGTTTTATCAAAGGTTTATGTCAAAATCGACGTGTAAAAAGGTTCTTGGCGGTGCTGAAACGCTGAACCGTTCAAGAATTTGCAACGTATCATCGACGGTTAAGGGGTTGATCTGGTGGAATCGTTCTTGATTAGGTTTTAGACGAGCAGAAACCTGAAAAAGAGTTGATGATCATGTTAACAACGGTTTATAACGTTTTCTATAACACGGAAATTTTTTTCAGTGCAGTCAAAATTCTCTTCACTATTAAATTGAACAGATTATTGTCAGAACTAATCAAGCCATTGCACCGCAGCAGCTATAATTTCCGGGGGAGCGGATTCAGGTTCCGGGGGAGCGCCGCTCCCCCGGGCACCCCTCTGGATAAAACACTGATTCCGAGAGAGATCATTCATTTTTTGCTATTTGGATAAACATCAAACAGTAGAACAACCACTCGCCTATTCATGTGAGAGACTGAGTAAAACCTTCGAATCTCATTTTCAGATATGTCACGATCTTCGAAAAAGAAGAGACGCCATCCCTTCCGCATCTCGAACTTAACTGATGATGATCGAAATAAGCCTCGATCGAAACGCGTCGTAAGCAGCTTGGAATAATCTTGTGAAACTCCCCCTTCCAAGATTCTCTGCGACTGATGAATTCTTTCTCGAAAAATTAGATTGTAGTTGGTTGTCTGCTTTGACTTTCATATCTATCTGCTTTTTATTTGAGAATTTATTGTATGCAGTGTCTTATTCCGAACTTACCTGATGATGGACAGATTAAGCCATGTCCGAAACGATTGTGGTAAGCAGCTTAGGATATTCATGTGAACTCAGCCCACCCTCACCCTCACCCTCATAGTGCTGCTTGAAAACACTTTGTATCTATGAATGTATCTACTTTTTGAAGGGGAAACTTCATTAAACGAGAACACCTACTGTTTTCCATCGATGAACTATTCCTTTACGCAACTTTCTTCTAGAGAATTGGAATCCGTTGAGATATTTGCTACAAAAGAACTTGATCACGATCCTGTGAAACACTTCAAACCCAATTTTGTCATACAACGTCTAGCGTTCAAGCCGAAGTCAACACGATCATTGTAAGTCGTTTTTTATAATGTAAAAAAAAATATTCTCGTGAGAAGTGGACACAAGCATGGTCGAAGAAGAGTTCTTCTAACAAGCTATTTGTTTCAGAATGAATACCAACAATACCCGGATCGCTGATTCCGCTTCAGAACCATCGATCAGTAACGCTTAGAATGAAGCTTCTATTCGTCAACTGATATCGACTACCATCGTTCCAACAAGTCAGCCTTCGATGTATCTGAATACGACAAATATGATTCTAAACCAGTCACTATTAATCTCTGAACAATCGAGAATCGAAATTATGGTGCGACAGCGAGAAGCGCAACGGAGACGGCGGCGAAGGCGAGCACAACGACGACGAGAACAGAGAGCAGAACGTCAACATCAATAACAACTGGCATAACAGATTCGACGCCGACAAATGACAAATCGATACTTTCAGCAACAACAATATCATCGATCCAACTGGCACGAAGAACGGAAACAAGAGCGGCAACGCGATCGAGACCATGATGACTACACTCTGCGTTGATCACCGACCTTTAACGAATTTTTCGAAGAAGTGATTGAGGAACGTTTGCTGGAGGTGTATGGTTGGGAGACGATGCACCCACGAGATCGCTGGGAACAGGAACAGTTGTATGAATTGGAAGGTATTGCGGCTTTGGAACAGCTAACCTTAATACAAGAGGAGATGGATCAATCACAACAGATCCATGCATTAGAAGCATATGAAATAGAGAACGAAAAAAGGCGAAAGCAGAGAGCTGAAGAATCAGATCAAGCACAAATACGTGCCATCGAAAACAATTCAACATCACAATCATTTGATTCTATACTAGGCCACGTGGAGCAAACGCAACAGATTGATGAAGTGGAACGATCACAAGAGGCGCAACAACAACAACAGTACGACCATACACAGCTACAACTACAGCAATACGAGGAGAGTGCTTGTCAACTCGAAGATTAGAACACGAGAACCTCTTGATATCACTGTTGAATGCCAGATCTGCATCGATCCCTTAAGAATGGTAAATGAATATCTGTCTCACCAGGCTACTAGCCCAATCATCAAATCATTGAAGTACCAAGACTATATTTCTCTTCCAGATATATTTTCATACTCATCAATACTGCGACAGCGCGACCAGCAAGCAGGAACGACCTTGCCATAAGACGAAGTGGTACGCCCGTCATCAAAACGACTAGCGACTCACTCTCATCACAAACACAAGTCATAAAAAACGCAGCCATCTACTTTCTACATCACGCTTCCCAACTAGTCAACACTGACCGATGGTGACTATTTCGATAGTTGATTGAATTCACCAATCCTAGAAAATACCGTCGCTCGACACTTCTCGGAGTGACTCACCACTTTCTATCTCGCTGAACACACCTCAAAATATGAAAAGCTCGAGCACGTGAACTGTTGTAATCAACAGGTGACTTCGGAAACTGATTTCGTACCTTTCGAACTTTATATGATAATGACCCATAAGCAAGTTCGAAACGATCGTCGTAAGTAGCTTAGAATAATCTTGTGAAACTCACCCTCACCCCACCCTGAGCGTTGAATTCATTCTGATACGTATTCTGGATCGTGTTCGATGAAATATCGGGCTACAATGGAACGTTGGAAGGTGAGTTAGTTTTGGAGGAATGTTATCAGAGTTTACTCTATTTATTCGAAACGAAGGCCTTTTTTCAGAACAGCTTCAGAAGAATGGATCTAGAAGTGTATTGCTATTTTGACTAGGCGGCTGTTTATCGAATATTCGGAAACCTTTAGATGAGTTCTCGAAGGTTATGGGAAGGCATTTGTGAACGATTGAAGTTCAGAGGAATTATTTAGTATAGGCAGCGAGGATCTCACGAATGCGCTACTATGTTTTCATTTATTTTCATTGAATGACTTAGCGAGACAAATCTCATACTGAAAAGGGATTCCACAACGTTCAGTCGAGGATCAAGCGAGTCGTAGCGGGACGCGTTACTTGTCTTTAATGCGAATATAAGTGGAGGTGGATACCGGAAATTTAGCATCCAAGCGATCGCTCACGAATTTCATTGAGTTGCCTGGTACCAAGGCATCCATCAGCCATTGCTATTATACTCAAGGCGCTACAAATGGAAGACATCAAAGAATCGGGTCGCTCGCTTAAGCGTTTTATATGTTCTTTCATAGTTCCATGAGCCATACGCAAAGAATCTGACGCTTTTTTCATACTCTGTGCTAGATTGTCAATTGCTTTGATGCTTGCTGTATTACGAGTGCCCGCCGCTTCGTAAACAGCTTCTATTTTTTTGCATACTTTTTCTTTGATTGCCAATAAATCCATACGCTTCTTTACGGCTGGTGCGTTTTCTTTTTGTAACTCCTTTTGCTGCTCTTCAAGGACTACTACTTCATTTACTGCATCGGTTTTACTCTTTTCCAATTCTCCAATAGACCAGTTCCCCATGCTGGTTTCCAAGATCTTTATTCTTACATTCAATTCATCAAGGTTTTTTTTTGCGGTTGCTTCGCCGTTATCAGTAACAATATCTTGTGATCGGTTGAATAATCCGAAAAGTACTGGTCTCGTTTGCTTGGTCGTGATGTTATGGTGTTGTAGCAGCACCCTTTCATAATCCGGTATTTGTATCTTCAATTGAGTCAACTCCTGTCTCATTTCATTTTTTGCCATGGTTTCATTTGTGGTATTCTTTTCCAAAAGACTTATTCGGCATTTGAGGGATGCAATTTTCTCTTCGATTTGGTTCATTTCTAACTCTATTTTCTCTATTACTCCTCCATCTTCCTTCAACTGCGTTTCCAGTTTTTCCAGTTCGTTAATCAACCCCTGCAGTTTATCCCCCGAGCTTTCTTGTATGAATGTGTTACGTACTGCACTTAAGCCGAGTTCTGCTTTCAAACTAGATTTATCTAATTGTTCCCAATACTCTTGGATCACTTTACTGCTCAATCTGAGTGAGAACCTTTGATTTTCTTTCTTCATTCCACATTTGATTACTTCCATATCTTTCAGAATGGATTTCGCTAACACAGCACAAGCACTACTTAGTATATCTTTGATTGTCATACTGTTGGTTGCATAAAAGGTATATAATTCGTGCAATGTCGGCTTCAATTTGTCCGGAAGCATTCCAGTAGCATTTTTGATAGCTGCCGATAATTCGAAAAAAGGTTTCAACACAGGCTCTGAAGGCACATTTGCTCCATTATGTAAAAGTCGGAGATATTCAGTCCCACATTCTCCCCACTGTCGTTCGTCAGCCATGTTTTTGTTGATTAACACCACTACAAGGAGATAGTTACTAAAATCGTCGTACTTCGGTGATATATACCCCTGGAAAGCAAAAGTTTGTCAGTGTATCTTTGTTCTTTTTCCACTAAAACTCAGCATCAATGGGCCAGCAAATATATCATCGGATAGCCCAGTCCATCCTCTACCGAGCAGTGTGTTTGGGTCTCACTCAGCTTCTAACTTTGGACGGAATACAAAAGATGACAAAGAGTCTCTCTACGATCCCATAATGGGATGCACCGGTTCCGGTTCTAATCGACTCGAATTGCGGTTCTTGGCTTGGACTCGACTCGACTCGACTCGTGGAACCGAAAAAAAGGAATCGACTCGAATTGATACGTTGAAGAACCGGAATTGAAAAAATCGGGATCGAATTCATTTTCGATTATTATTTGAGTATCGCTTTATCAGCTGATAGAGACAAAGGGGAATAAGAATCAAAAATAAATTCAATTCCGTTATTTTTCAATTCCGGTTCTCCGAAGTATCATTTCGAGTCGATTCCTTTTCCTCGATTCCACGAGTCGAGTCGATTCTTGATTCGAACCGGAGTTGGTGCATGTCTAATCCCATTCCAAAGTGATCTCCTTTTTTTTCGTTTTCTACTACGTACTTTGAATAGATCACAGATGAGATAAAATGTCGTCAACCAAGTGAATACAAATTCAGAAAGCATCGAGAATTCTCCACAATATAGACTATTTCACTTGCCCCATAATCCTCTTCTTCGACTTAACAATGCAAGTCAATAAAAATGAGTAACATTTATTAGTAGAAAAATTTCCACTTCTTTTGCTGTTGCTCTCTGAATTATCACTGTTGGATAAATGCAGAATCTGCATTCACTTGGCTGACGACATTTTAGCTCATCTGTGATCTATCCCAAGTACATAGTAGAAAACGAAAAAAAAGTAGAGCGCTCTGGAATGGGATCGTAGAGAGACTCTTTGTCATCTTTTGTATTCCGTCCAAAGTTAGAAGCTGAGTAAGACCCAAACACACTGCTCGGTAGAGGATGGACTGGGCTCTCCGATGATATATTTGCTGGCCCATTGATGCTGAGTTTTAGTGGAAAAAGAACAAAGATACACTGACAAACTTTTGCTTTCTAGGGGTTTATGCTTCTGTCCAGCAACCATCTACGTGCTGGAGGAGCGAAATATTTGGCTGATGCACTGAAAATCAATTCAGTGAGATCAGTCATATCATCGAATACTTTTTCATGATCTCAATCCTTTCGTCCAGACATTGAATAC
>CAJNOQ010002151.1:0-25909 GCA_905250885.1 Didymodactylos carnosus | reverse complement strand
ACTATCGAATAATGCTGATAATGTCAATAATATTGGCATGATGCACACGTTTCAGAATCTCGTCAATGCACGCATAGTCACTGTAAATGTTTCATTGAGTGTAACATTTGAATTGAAAGTACAAGAAATAAAAAGAATACGAAAGCACATGCCATTTAGTCGAGAAACCTAAACAAATGAACATCGGATATCAAACAGGGATAATGAGACGAAAGTCTACCGGAGAGACAGCTCATATGATTGTCGATTGTCCGAGTACTTCTAATCAGATGATTCATCATAGCAGACCGACGATTTCAATCAGTGATCACTTACTCCTATAGCTTAATAAAGCGTCATTCAGTCTCAGAGCGCAGAGTGATGTTGAAAATATCTTCAGAGTTTCGAAGAGGGGAATCGACATGAAGGAACTCTGGAAACCCTTCTAAACTGTAGCCACCACTAAGTGAAATGCTCTTTTTAACGGTCGTTGACTCTTCGATCTTTTATTTGGCTGAAAAAGCTAATTTCATACACCCAATCAAAGCGGACATACACCTCAACATGGCAGAGAGAATGAGTGCTCAAATTTTTAATTGGCTCTCGTTTCTGCCATTTAGTAGACGACTATTATTATAACTTCGGTCGATCTAAGACAATCACAATCACTTGTCATTTTATAGTGTCAGTGTAGCTAGCTTATCTTGAGTCAGAAAGTGATGCGAACTCGTTTATTATCGCTCTGCCGTTGAATTTGTTAATTACATCGAAAGGTTATTTAAGTATGCTTTGAACGGTACTGGTTGTCAGTTTGAAGAAAGTTTCACTTTCTCTTCTGACGTTTATTTGGACATATTAGAATAATTGTGAATGAGAAGTTTTGTAATTGTTAAAGATGGAATGTTGTTCACACTGAAAGAGTTTCGAGGATTTCGGTAGTTGAATGACTGCTGTGGATCAATGATCAGGAAAAGGATAACTTACGGTAATGATGAGCATTTAGTATATGATGTATGCATATGCTCTGAAATTCGGATGAAGAGAACTGTGATGCAGTTCATGTATGGTTAGGCCTAAATTGTTGTAAAAACCTGTAAATGTTGATCATGAATGACAGAACAGCCATCTTGTTACTGGTTATCGGTCCTTGGTTATCAAGTGCTGACTCTTTCACTCGAAGTAGCAACCGATAGGTGAATCAATATGTGGAGTATAACAGGAACAGGGTGTGGATCATTACAAAAATATTAGAACAAACGCAATATTGCGATAGATGACACTGTGATACAGTGATAAAATGGAATTTTGGAGTAGAACTGACGTTTTTGTGATCATTGATCGAGCTCTATCCATCGGTGTATACTTTCAATCGGAATGGTAAAAGAAAATTGAAATAACTATATTTGTCATTCTTCTCTAGTGTTTTTTAAAAGTTTTTCATGTCCTTTCCTTGTCAGTTAGTGTCCGCATTTGTTTGTTCGTTTATGACGTTCATTTATAGGTACAAATTTCATAAAGAAATAACATCTCTCGTTACAGCTCTCTGTACATTTTTACACATCATCATTACTGAAAGTGTTTGAGTTGATGGTTTCAGAAGTTTTCAAATCCAGTTTGGTGTATACGGAGCCGTAATCCCTGTAATCAACTTGTACTGCTTGCCAAAAATATTTGTTCTATTTGTTCAGCTTAATTCGTCATTTCGATATGAAAGATGATTTTGTTATTATTTGACCTTTTTTATACCTAGTTTCATGTTTGCATCTCGTTTAGTTACATGCGTGAAGGAAACATGAAAAAGGCGTGACTGAAAATTAATTCAGTTTAGAGGGAGCGTCTAACAACGAATAGATCTTCAACAAAGCAGATATTCCTGGATTATAACACTGCTGATGGAAGGACAATATGTTAATATAGGTGTAATTGAAAGAGTTTATAAAGTTATGGTTAACTGTTTTTTTGAACACCTGCCTCATTATCACTCTGTATTTATAAAGTTTTGTCTAGAAATACAGTATACTGTATATGTACATACAACTTATGTATATAAGTTCTGAATTTTGTTTTTTTTGGCACAAGTATGTCGGCTCATATTTTGTTAACGGACAAAAAGAATCATTTATAATTTCTATTTATAAACTTTTCTTTTCTTTTCTTTGTGTTATAATAAGAGAAGAAAGTAAGAAAGAATAAGATCGGAGGAACGAACGAAAGAGAAAATTGAGTTTGAAATTCACAGGTTTGACACGACTATATGAAAAAAATGTATATTTATGCCTATTAACATGTGAGAGAGAAAAAAAATTGAGCACCATTGCGTATGTATCTTATATTATACACATCAACACGTTTCTGATAATGTATGTATAAAATGTCGTTGTCTTTTTTTCTAAACTAAAACTACGAATATTTTTAAAAAACAAAAAACTTACATTATTAAAAAACGTTAATTGATAATTTATAACAAATTTTTTTACGTTTTTATCATAGAGATAGAAATTTCTACTTTGTTATATTCAAAAATTCCAATTTAGTCAATAGAAGTGGACATGATTTTCTAGTTATATACAGTCTTAATCAACAACAGACTATAATTGATCGTGTCGGATACATTATCAGAAATAAAAGTTGAGCTGATTCTAACGATTTCTCGAATGAAAAATAAGAGCTATCATATTGTTTTCTCGCTTCGTTCTGTTCATTAACAACGAAAGATAGGGTTAATAAAGAGAAAACTACTGAATAATATGTATACATTGATAGAATTTGTGGAAGAAAGAAAAATCGATGCGAGATAAGCCTACTAAAAAAATAAATTAATACACATCGAAGAAGTTTTCCATCATTCACTAAAGTGTTTTTTTTTCCCATTCTCATGTATGTTTTATATTGCACAATCGGTTTATTTGCACTTTCATCTATTGCTTGTTAAATTTTCGAGAAATCGGTGCTATAATAGAAAAAGATATTACTGAATGGGTGAAGTATCAGAAATGAACGAAATATTATTGAAAGAGGACAGTTTTAACAATTAAACTTTTGTTCTTTATTTAGATTTGAATATTGGTATGTTTAATTGAAATGTTCATCTATAATTTCTTACATAATACGAAACAAACTAAGGACTCCGAGAAAATTATATTATCGAGAGAGCAATTGTGGAATAAATCATAGTAAATTCTTTCTTGATGGTTAAATATGTAACAATGCGACGTATAACACAAATACTGGCATCCATATTATCAGCCATTACAGTTTTAACAATTTATTTAGCGTTCGATTTTGCTATAAACAATGCTCTCAATAAGAAAAATGCACGCAACCATCAACATGATCATCATCATCACGATGATGAACAAGAGGGTCATAATCATTTAGTGCGTGAAAACAAATCTTTTAAAAATATTTTTCAAAAAAAAAATGATCTAACATTACACCAAGGAATAACTCGATCTTTATCCTTACCACATCCAATAGACGACGTGAAACAGTTGCAACGTTGGGATAAAAATAAAACGCAAGTAGCTTCTATGAATTTAAACGATGGTCAACAAGTTCATCAGCAACAACAAACGCGTCGTCGATCCCGCAATTCAAAACAAAATCAGGGTAAATCAAGAGTTATCAAGGGTAAAACAGGTGTAAAAGTAAATCAGCCAGTACAACCACAAATGAAGAAACATAAAACAAATCGAACTCTTACAGTTAAGAATATTATCAATACGAAATGATAATAGTCGTAATGTTCGAAAAAACTTTGAATCACAAGTAGATAATATATATATATAATAACTGATAATCGTTGATGACTATTACTTGTCTGTCATATTGGTCATCTTACATTTGTCGACTTATAAGCGTAATCTAAAACACGAACTCGAAAAGTAGTCTGCTCATCTTCAGCTTTCAAATAGTCGTCAGTATTTCTTGAGTGCAATAAAAATCGTTAGCTCGACTATAAAACCCAACCCTTTTCTAAGGTATAATTCATTCTCACTTTTCCTTTCTCTTATTCTATTAAAAAGTCCAGTTTTCTTGTATTTCATCATTTTTTTATCTAATCAACGAAAAACAGAATAGCAGAGACAAAAGAAAAAGTGTGTTATGTGTGAGTAAGTGGCAAATCCGAAACAACAAAAATAGAAAAATATCAACAAATTAAAATAAAAACAACGAACTTACAAACAGAAGTATCCTGTTGCAATACCATATGCTTTTAAGTTATGATTAGCATTAATGCTTGTTCTGCTTTAGTCATCGACACTAATACTTATCAAGCATTTAGATGTTTAGAGGTTCTAAACAAACAGAAAAATAGTAACGTCAGATGATCAAGAATAACTGTGCTTCCAATTATCACAGGTGAAGTGAGTTGAGGTGAGTAGAACTGTGAGTTGAAGGAAAATAGAACAACATTGCCCTGAACTAGTGCAGATATCACAAACTGAGTTTATCATTACAAATGTGGGAAAAGAACTAATGATAGTTTTCCTATTGATAATATAGTTGTGATGAGTTCCCTAGGATACCACAGTAAAAACTGAACAAGTCAAAATTTGAACCAGATATCTCAATTATACTTCTTACTTCATAGTATGGCACGTTCCTATTTCGTGGAAATTCAAAATGTACAAGTATAAAGTAAAATTTTATGAAAAAAATTTTCGCTCAGATTTAGAGCTCACCCAACACTTTGGTTAGTTAACGTGTGATAAGGTCAGGAAATTCAAATGAATCTGTATACTTTAGCTAGCACTATTAGCCCAGGTAAGGTTGGAATGAATTTCCACACGTTACCTAACACTGTCAGGCAGATTAGGTAAGGTAAGACAAATCAAGAAAGGTGCGTCTTGCTCAACCGGTCTTTGAAACACTCGTATCCTCATTTCCTAATAAAATACTTTTAAGCCATAGATGACCAAGTATCATTATCTAGATAATGCAACGCCCAGCAGATAACGATATGTTATTGTACATGTTGTTATATGGGGAATAAAGAATGAGATTAAAAATAGGGGAAATAAGAAAATAGAGATTTAACAAAATAGGTGAAATAAGGGAATATGGATAGTAAGAAAATAGATGCGTGTTAAATAACACTTTGAATTTATAACATTAGTTGTTATTACGAATTATTGTCAGTTATTTTTACAGCTCCTGGACGGGGCGGCGATATGCTAGCATGAGAGATTAAAACTCTAGATTGGACCCGGACTGAATTCCTTTAATCATTGATTCCCCTATTTCCTTAGATCCTTATTTTCTTATTTCCTTTATTTCCTTTAATGCTCATTTGCCCTATTTCCTTAGATCGGTACCCTAGCTTGGAAAAATACACACTTAATTTTTTAAAAAATGAATTCGTATTCCCGGGGAATTCATTTCGGTATGCAATGGATGATTATAATGCGTTTTGATGTATATGCTATGCTTGCGAATTCTCTATTATTTTCTGACGAGTTTAGGTTACCATCTAGGTTAGGTAAGGATTGATTGCAAATGCTCTATTATTCTCTGACTGGCTTAGACCACCATATAGATTTCTTATGGTTTTTAGTTATATGTATTCAAACAGTCAGATGCTGATAGTCCCTAAATTTTTTATTTATGTATTTCAACTGGGTTTTCTATGCCCGCATATTTTCGAAGCGTTTATTCAATCCATATCTTTCCAAACATATACCTCACCTTCGACACGAAGTATCGAAGTGGATGTGTCGGGGGAAGATGTCCTAAAAGTCACTTCCCCATAAAAATGTTTAACAACTCCGTAATTCCTTAACAAAACTTCAAGATTGTTTTTTTTGTTTTATAGAGAAGCATTCCATGTTTTATTTCATACCAATGAAAATTCTTGTTAATACTTGAAAAAATGTTTGAGTTTATTATAGTGAAAGTCAGATATTTTGGAACTTTGTTTTAATAAATTACGTACTACAAAACCTTTTAAAAGGAACATAAATAGTTTTTAATATTAAAATAAAGTAGATGATGTCTGATTCCACATAACGAAATAATCATTTGCTTTTGCGTAAAAATGATCGGATGGTGTGGATTTTTCTAGTCACTGCTGTTTCATACTAGCATCCGAGAAAGTGCAAAAAAGTAATAACAATTTTTCTCAGATAAACTGCACTAATGAAAGGAAAAACTACTAGTGAAATTTCATACAAAGAAGGTAGCTCTATAAATTGGAATAGTTTGAAAGTCTGTAAAAAGTGGTATCAGGCTATTGCAGTAGACGGAATTCGTAGATCATGCTAATATGGAAAAATAAATTTCTTGTGGCAAAACTTTGAGTTGAACAAAACATTTGAATATACGGAATTGTAGAGCAACCCGACTTTTACGAAATGAGATGTACTACAACTCTGACAAAGATTCTATTCAATTACGACAAGCTTAACAATCGTTACGCACTATTATAAGTGCTTACACAGAAAAAATATGTTGTAAGTTTTATTGTTTTTCCACACTGGTCTTATTTTACACAATGTCCAATTCTATGAAATCAAACCTGGAACATTTCTCTATCAAAGAAAACGAAAACAATTTTGAAGTTTGGTTAAAGAATGACGGAGTTATTAAACATTTTTATTGAGGAATGACCTTTAGGATACCCTGTAGATGTAAAAAACAAACATCGAAGTTTTGTAAATTAAATAAATAGCTTCATCAGTCTATTATTATTTTAAGGAAACATGCAAAAAAAGGCGTGACTAGAAATTAATTCAATTTAGAGGGAGAGTGCCATTTTATCTAATAATGCATAGGTTTTCAACAAAAGCAGATATCTCTGGATTATAATACGGTCGATAGAACAACAAGACGTTCATATATATATATACTGTCATTCTTTTATTATTATCAACAGAAAATATTACGCGATATATATAAAACGGTGAGGTGTATTTGAGTGACAAACCAAACAACCAGAAATACACAAAAAAACGCCCTCAAAACAATAAAAGATAAACAAAATTCAAAAAGAAAAAAACCAATAATAACAAATCGTTCAACGAAAACGCCTAAACTTTCAAGTGTTGCTTTAACTTGGCATCAAGACTGTTTTTCATCATGGTGATCTTCTGACACTGTTGTAGCACCTTTTGATGCGGTTGCAGAAGAATTTGACGAGAAATCATCTTCGGCATGATTAGTACGAGATATCGTAAATTCAGCAAAACGTCTAATAACATCATCCACGGAACATTCACCATGTTGTTTGCCATCACGTGTGCGAACGTTCACCGTACCGTTTGCTTTTTCTTGTTGACCTACCACTGGAAAGAGAACAGATCTGAGACTTTCTTAAGAGAGCAAAACAAACTTACCCAGAATGAAGTTAAACTGTGCCAACTGATTATTACGAATTTTCTTATTTAATGTGCTTCCTGGATCCAGATCCGCTTCAACCTGAAATCCAGCGTCCCATAGTTTTCGTTGAACTTCCATGGCATATTCATCCAAAGCGGACACCACAGGCACTATAGCAGCTTGTCTGGGTGATAGCCAAAATGGCCTTAAAAGAAAAACATAGCATAAAATACCGGCGACAAAATTCACAAACATACCATTTGCCACCAAAAGACTCCGTTAATATTGCCAACATTCGCTCGATAGAGCCGAGCATTGCTCGATGAATAATGACAGGTGTGTTCAGCTTTTTTGTGGGATCGTCCGTATCGTCATCACTGCAACAAAAAAGAGAAAACGTCACCCTGCTTTGAATATAGCAGTGTCTCAAATGCATACGTTTGATATTGTAATTCAAATCTCAATGGTAATTGGAAATCGAGTTGAATTGTTGCACATTGATAAGAACGTTGAAGTGCATCTTTAATTGTAATATCAATTTTTGGTCCATAGAATGCACCATCACCGGGATTTAATTTCCATGGATAACCAAATGAATTCAGTGCCAATTCTAATTGCTTTTCAGCAGCATTCCATGTTTCTACTTCGCCAAGAAAGCTGTCTGGTCTCGTGGACAATTTCAGTTCGAATGAAAATCCAAATATACCATAGATATGTTTTAAAAATTCTAAACAACTTTCAATTTCGCTTTTTATCTAAAACGAAGAATAAAATTAAAAAATCGTCACGTTCGACAACGTCACATTGTTTGCCTCTGAAAATATTAAATTATTTTCAGAGATATTGTAGAGAAAAGATGCTTATAGATTCTTCCACGCAGTTCGTTTCCGACTTTAGTATTTCTACTGGTAATTAAAGCCTCATTATATTCGGAGTTTAGATATGAAAATATAACTAGTTACACAATTCGAAAAAAAAATCGTACCTGAGATTGCATACAAAATATATGTCCATCATCTTGTTGAAATCTTCTAACACGCGTTAAGCCACTTAATGCACCTGATAGTTCGTTACGATGTAACACACCAAAATCAGCAAATCTTAATGGCAGTTCACGCCAAGAACGTAAACGAGATGCAAACATCAAACTAGATATAAAAAAAATATCTAATAACAACAAAATCATCTTTTCATGTTGAAATGACGAATTAAATTGAAAACTTTCCACTTATGGGATGTTAGCTCGACAGAAACATATTTTTTTAAAGGAGCCCGCCTAAAAATTTTCCATAACAGCACCAGTGAGAGATCTAGATTTTTTTTCGAATAGGCTCGTGTATTACCCATGATTAAAATCTCGGATGGGTACACTCATCCAAGCCATGTAACTGCTGTATCCATGAACGAGAGATCATGAAAAGAACGATATTCGACATCTTTGTCTGAAAGTAGTTCGACCTGGGGGTGTCATGACTTTTGAAAGATAGCTAATTGTGTACTAACATATCAAGCATCAAGATTGAATGGAAAAGGTCACTCTATATCGTAGATCATTTCAATATTTTAGACAAACGTCGATTGTATACGGGTTATTCTCAAACATACCAATGGCCAGGACAATTCATTGGTTTCAGAGCAAATAATTCCTTTTCAATTTCTGTTTGAAACATATTTTCCTAAACGAAAAAGAAATAAAATAATAGACAAAAAAAAAGTGTATAGAAAACAGATATACCGCATAATGATCCCAATGACCGGATTGTTTCCATAGTTTAGAATTGTACATGTTCGGTGTTATAACCTCTTGATAACCACGTTTACGATATTCACCCTTGAAGAAACAAAATATAAATAAATATATAACAAATATTATTCGAAGTTTGCTTACCCTAATTAATTCAATGAGCTTGTTATAAATATGAGCACCCTTTGGATAAAAAAAGCAACTGCCTGGACTCAATGAATGAAAAAAGAATAAATCCTGTTCAACACCAATTTTTCGATGATTTCGTTTTTCTGCTTCTTCTTGTAAATGTTTCCATTCTTTCAATTGTTTTACATCGGGAAAAGATATGCCATACACTCGCTGTAACGTTTCACGAGTATTATCACCTTCCCAATACGAGCTGGAATTCTTAAAAAGACGATAAACCGATTATACAGTGCTGGGGGAGAAAATATGTAAACAAGTATACCTTTGTAACAGCAAATGCTTTCACTTTACCCGTATGTGGAATATGTGGTCCAAGACAAAGGTCAATCAGTGGACCACATCTAAACATGAAAGAAATTTGTGCTAATTATATATAGAAATAAGACTGTTGTAGTACCTGTAAACAGTTGTCGTTGGTGTGTTAACTTTTTCGTTTAAAATTCGAACTTTAAATGGATTGTACTAAAAATAAAACAATATTTTGATATGATAAAATATGATTTAGGAGATTATTCATACATCAAACATTTTTAATAAATCTTCTTTAGTTATTTCTAATCTTTCAAACCGTTGTCCTTCTTTCACTATGCGTTTCATTACATTCTCTATTACTTCAAGATCAGAACCAGCTATTTGTCTAAAAATAAAAAAAAATAAAATGACAAGACTCAGTAGTTCTTCAATTCAGTGCAGTTGAAATCGAACGAGAAAAAAGACGTGAATGTGGGAGAAATTTGTCACAATGAAATAATTCTTTTATTAGAATGGCTCTAAGATTCCATTGGTTGAGTATTCTAATCCTATTTGAGCATACCTGTTTTCTAAAAACATATCATAATAGAAACCTTGGTCTATAGGTGGACCATAACATAAACATCCACCATAACATAATTCCATCGCTTCGCCCATTATATGAGCTGTTGAATGCCAAAACACTTGTTTTCCTTTTGAAAAGAACATCAAGACAATACTGCAAGAAAAATCTATTTTGCTTTATAGAATACCTTCGTCATCATCAAACTTAAGTAATTCAAGTTTACAGTTATTTTCCAATGGTCTTTCCAAATCCCATAATTTACCATCAATTTTTGAAATAACAGTTGCATTTGCCAATCCTTGACTAGAATTAGAAATTAATTCATGTTGGTTTAATTTTTATTTTAATTTGTTTTTTTTAACCTTATTGATTGTGCTATATCAAGTGGCGTTGTTTTCCAAGATATTGCCGGCATCGTTTTTCCATCAGGTAACGTAACCGTTATCTCTTCTTGCTTTTGGGATTCAAGAAATACTTGACGTTTGGCTTTTAATTCATCCCATAACTTAATACGATGTTCAATATAATCGGGTGGAGGTTTCAGCTACGAAGAAAATATTCATTCATTTTATTGTTATCAATTTTAAATACATTTTATCATTTTTATGGCATACCTCAGATAAAGTTGATTTCTTTTCCGATTCACCCATGAGTGCTCGCTGAATCTTTTGGAATGATTTGTGTAACTAAATAATATTTTAAGATTATAGTTACTACTGTTTAATTAATTATATAGAACAACATACTGTCGACGACGTAGAAAATGAGCGTGTTGTTAAATCAAAAACTTTTGATACAGGTTGGACTAAAACTTGGCCAAACCTTCTTGATAAGATCGTTGTGAATAATTATGTAGAATTAAAAATGATTTATCAAAAAAAGACCGATTACAACAATAATAAAATAGTATAATCAAGATGTAATCGATAACAATGTTTTTTCATGCCAGGTTCTGAAAGCCTTCAATCCTTGCACAAAATATTGCACTACTCAGTGGAACTTTTGGAAAATAATGTGAACTAATGTGAAAAAGTCTCATATTAAACTAGTTCGTATTAATTTTTTTCTGATTAAAAATCAATTTAAATTGATTTAACTTAATAAACTAATTCAAATCAATTTAATTTTAACCAGTTTGAATTAGTTTATCAAGTTAAATCAATTTAAATTGATTTTTAATCAGAAAAAAATTAATACGAACTAGTTTAATATGAGACTTTTTTAAATTAGTTCACATTATTCCGAAAGTTTCAATGGGTAAGGCAATGAATAAAATACTACTAAAAAAATAGTTAGGTGAATAAATATCATATAATAAGAACTATAGTAGGGGCTAAACATTCATTTATTCTATAAAAACATATCATTATAAGCAAAATGATTAGCATTTTATAGATAAAAACAGGCATTCTATAATACTTAAATAGTGCAAAAAAAGCTCATGTAATAATTTCGTAATTTACAGACATCAAGTTCCTACTTCTAAGCAATATGCATCTTCGAAATATGTGTCGTTGCATCACCCATATATTTATTTACACCAGCTAATATATAAGTACTCAATAGTAAGGAGAGAATAAAGAATTAAACGGCAATGAAGTACAAGAGATCACAAAATTATTGACAGTGGTTTATTTATTTTTGATGTGATTTTATTATTTAGTTTCTCTATCTTAGAAGTTCAATGCTAAGAGGTTATATTAGCACAGGAGAAGAAGTCGCTCTCTCTTCTTTTTTTAACATCGATTATTCATAAGTGAACCATTTGAGAGCAAATCACGCACAGCGACGTAAGATGCCAATATCATCAAAGACAATTTCCTCTTTAAATAATGAGACATATTCACATCCTGATGAGGTCGCTACATATAGACACTGTTTTCTTGCATTCTGTCTATACAATACATGCAGTCATACGGCCAACACACAGCGTCACCACTAGGATGTGAATATGGCTTATTTATATAGCACGTCTGCTTTTTAAACATGCATAAAAATCTACGCTTTCAGTATCTTTCACTGGAAATTTTTTTTAGTTTTCGTTACCTGTCTTTTTAATAGAGAAAATGAACAATAAATGTAGAAAAAAATTAATATCATTTATTGAATATGTAACGCATCCAGTGTCAAAATATTAGGTATGTGCTACAGGTTGTAGCCACTTCTATAAAAGTGACAGTACACGTTTTCATATGCATGACTATTTGAATATATAACATGGAGAATAGCATTTGACTTTCAAATGTTTGACTCACAGTACAAGAAATCCTTGCAAATCCTTAAAATTTTAAGGAAAATATATCATTTTTACATAAAGTTACAGTGCTTTTATTTCTAATAGGACAAAAGGCAATGTAAAGTACAAATCAGAACTAAAATCCAGTGACCTCGGTTAATTCTGCTAATTTTTTTCGCCAGATATTCTACCTTTATATTTTTAAATAATTACGTTGTATATTAAGTCGCATTTTATGGTATAAGTATAATTCTTTAAGTTCGTCCATCTCGTCTCTCTTTGTATATTTCATTGGTGTTCAACCATTTTCAATGGATCTTCTGACCTGTATACTCTGATTAATCTTGAAAGTTGTATAAATGATCTATAAATACTAAAGAATATTTTCTAACAGTTTTAGGTCAAAATAATGTTTCTTCACTCAGCTACGAATTTTTTTATCGTCAAAATCCAAAATAACAATGTGTACATCTATCATACTAAAATGAACGTATTTCTAGAGGAGTTAAGTGTCAAATGAAATTGATATCATAAATATAGGAGAACCATCGCCACATTTTTAGCGAACAATAAATTGATGGTATCGTTTAGCCTAAAAACTATTTAGATTTTTGCAAGGGATAAACGGCGGCTTCGGGAGCTTTCTGTAGCCGTTGAAATGCTTTCCGAAGCTTGAAATGCTCAGCATCCGATGCAGAGAGATGCTCTCCGATGCTGAGCAATGCTCTCCGAAGCTTGAAATGCTCAGCATCCGATGCAGAGAGATGCTCTCCGATGTTGATGCGATGCTTTACGATGCTAAGAAAGAAGCATTCCCGCTTGGGTTTTAGTGTCAAAAAATGGAAATGTGATATCTTAAAACCGATGCGGTTAGAAAAACTAAAACCTTTTGCATTTAGCATTTAATAGGTGCTTTATAACTACACAAAGTGTCAAACAAGTAGCTATCATAATTCATAAGTTACAGAGATGACCCTAATCTTGCATAGAATCGTACTGTCTTAAATTGTTGTAAATTGATCTATCTATCATCAAACGATAAATTTTCTCTCTCTATTTTTTGTTATTCATAAAGAAATCTTATTGTGGGATTTCTCTATTGTATTACATGTACTCCTTGAAAGATCATGTCTTCATTACATTACTGTGTATTTTAGATTTCAATTTTATTTTATCGTAAAAATTTTCATCGCCTTTTTCTTCTTTGTTGTTGTGATTGTCCGTCTTTATGGTGAACATAATTTACTTTAACGAAATTGAACACTGCACCGTCATCACAAAAATCATCTATCGACATGTACCAAACGATGTACAATAAATAAAATAAAAAAGAAATGTTCACACATATTTGTATACTTTCAATCGTTTTCATTTTTTTTTTTCTTCAATCTTATCATCCGTTTGTGTTCTTAATATCGGGAAATGTATATCTCAATGGCATTTTTTACAAATCTTACCTATATACATACACAAATACGTTTTTTTTTCGAAACTGGACGATGGGTTTCCTTTAACGAACTAAAATACAACAATATTATATATTCCTACGGTAAAAGTAAGTTTACTCAAATAATTGACAGAAATTATTCATTTTAATTACATTCTTATATATGGCACAATTATACATAGATAATAGTAAACAGTAAAGTTCTTAGCTAAATAGAGTTAATAAGACTTTTATCATAAGGATCAATAGTCTCTGAAAATTTTAAGAATTATAAGTTTGAAGAAAGCGTTTTAATTATGTTTTGAAGATATATTGTAAGAAAATGGTGAGAATGTGTTCTAAAAAAGTTTTTCACAATTTTCAGGCATATTCTACTTCATCGAGACGAGAAAATTGTTTGTCTGCTTCTCAATCATAAAAGAATGCAATCTGAAAGAAAATGAAAATTAATTATAGTACTAAATAATCATTTATATGTATAGAACAAGGTTTTCCGTATACGTTTTTTGAATGATTGCCAGTGAGTGTGTGGCGTTAGTGGTTTTTTAATGATATTACATGTGAAAATCAATAGATTTGATGTTACTGTGTTCTATTGCTATAGATTTATTGTCTTGTTTCACTAGAAAATCGATAAGAAAACTAGTACGGACGTTTGAAGGACGTATTCTATGTTAATGATTGATTCAATCGAAGTAACTATGCTCAGTTTTCACTCTGTAGTTGATAAGAGATGAAATTTATTTGATTCTTATCAGTAAGATATTATCAAATTATTATACCATACTATTTGGTAATCAAGATATTATAGAGAAGAAAAAAAAATAGGTCATGTAATTTACAGTTGACATAGAATATGCAAAAAATACATAGGTCCATACGTTTTTGTTTTTACAAATTTATAAGGCACCATATGACAGTATCTATGTTCTTACGTAAACACATTTAGAAGTCTATGTTTTCTATAGATTCATTATCATGTATTCCTATTTACTTGACGACGCATAATCAAAATATTCTAGTATTAAACTAAGTTTGAAAGAGTTGATCTTATAATAAATATATGACAAAAAATAGACATATTTTACATCCACCCTATAGTGTTGCTGGTACATATAATGAATCAAATATGACACCGTATATCTTCTCATTCGTTTGCATAATAATCAACATATGCAGAACGAAAATATTCAACTGACTTGTGATCATAATCATCATCATCATCATCTATAGAAGAGATTATTTTATTCGATAATATAATATAATAAAAACGCGTCGGTATCAGATTATAAAAATGTTTCCATTTCTTTTACTTCTTGTTGCTCTCTTACTGCCATTGTTATTACAATGTCAAAATTTTCATGTTTTTTTTCTCACTTGCGGTATATGAATCATACCGGAATATAGAGAATAGATAATAATATCGTTCGCGTGAGATACACTCGAAACAGGATTACATTCGTTACTTATTATGATTCTTTTTTTTCTGTCATTTCACACACATGGCTTTAAAAAAAGCAGATTTTTTTTTTTGTTTTTTATTTTTTGTTTCTCATTTAGAAAAACTTTTGCTTGTTTTTGTTTTCTATCTTTCTTATGTTTTGTCTTCTATCGTCAATTTATATCCTCGTGTTTTCTTTTCTTTCACCACAAATAGTACATATAAATATAACAGTTTATAGATTTTTATGGTATTTATAAAATAATAAAAAATCTTTTGTTCTATTTTTACTATTTTTATACTATAAACAAACTTACGATAACTTAATATAATCGTGGCAACATTTTTTATACAGTCATTTATATCAATGTCTAGTGATGTGTTCATGGTGGTAACACAAGAGGTAATTTTTGTTTTCTCCAATATATTCGATTTTGACCAATATAAATGGAAGACTTATTGTTGGTGTTCAACATTGTGACTTAAAATTACAAAACTACACATACAACTGTCTCAGTTTTTCTCTCTCTTACAGATGTTTCACTTGTGACTTTGTAAACTTTAAAAAGTTTCATGTATTATTCTCGCACACAATATCATGCAGAAGTCTATGATATCTTATTTTACTGCAGAAATTTTACTTTTTAAATCTATGTTATTCAAAAAAAAGAATGTTAACAAAATTTGGCATCTTTGGAGAATTCAGTTTTCAATACGAAAACATACAAACTTGAGTAGTAAAACCGCACTTTTTCACAGTCCTTCCAGTAGTGTATTTAAAAGTAATTTGTATGCTTTTCTAAAGTGAAAAATTGAATAATTTCAAAATTAAAAGTTCAAACATATAATTCTTTTAAAATGTTTTTCTTAACGTGTAGTCCAAAACGTTTTTATTTATACATAGTTTACGTTTCATGTTGATGTACGAGAATAAAATTGAAATAAATGAGAAAACAAGTGATGAGTAAAGCAACTTTTTAGTTTTTAAAATGCAATTTGAAAATGTGTAATTATTCTCTACAAAAGGCCACGTATGATTCAAACGAATGATACAATTAGATTACTTCTATGTATTTTCTTCATAAAAGAAAAAAAAGAGATTTTTTTTCTTTTTTTTTTTATTACTGCCTAATCAATTTTAGTAGACTGAATTTTTCATAATCAAAGTAGATTCGCTTCATTCTAGTAGAGAACTGACTCTTCTACATGAGAGACACGGTAACAAGTTTAAATATTAGAATCATTTCAAACTAACGTAATATATATCGTTAAATTGAATTGTCAAAAAAAGAGATTTTCTGATTTTAAGATAATCTCTGATCTATTAAATATTTTTGAAATCACATATCTTAAATATTTATAGTCTTATAATTATAAGATTGACAGTTATCAACCATGTTTGATTTTAATGTTGTACATACATATACACAGTTAAAAAATAAGTTTACATAATCTTATAAAATCTTTTGATAAGTATCCTCTTATATATTTCCTCATGGGTAAAAAGAGTGTTCAATAATCGAATCTTGAAAAAAAGAATGAAAGAACGAACAAAAAGATTTATTTAAACAGGATATGTATGTGTTTTACAAATATATGTATATATATATATATATTATATATTTTTGATCCCATTCATGTTTGTCTATCATAGTATAGAATAGAGTATATTCTTCTATATACAAATTGCGTTTATTTTATTCCATAAACCAGTAGAGCCAACTAAAGCGATTTCTCCGCGAATAGAAAGAGTTAAACCATGAGAATCGATTGTTTGTGTCTATGTATGATCACTTTGAATACTAAAATAGACAATAAACGATCTATTGTGAATACGTTTCTTATTATTAAGATGCTTCATAAAATGATGCGACACTGTCTTTTCTTATGACAAACTTGTATTCATTCAATAGTTCGCTTTTCATTATTGTTTAGAAAAAGTTAAATATAGTTAATATTAAGTAAAAAAGGTTTCATTTGATGAGAATTTTAATCGAAAGGACAAAAAGTCATTTTATAAAACAAAATTAAAACATTTTACTATAATTAAAATCGATTTCTTTTCATTATCGGATAAGTAATATTGAAAAATAACATTTTAAAACGTTCATCTTCTTAATCGTAGATAAATCAAATTTTATAGTCATTCACTAACGAATAAATAAGATTGGGATTTATTTGAATACAATATTTTTTTTTTTGTTGAAGGACGATATATTTTCTGCATACGTATCAAAAAACAATATGTACTTGTAGATATAAAATATACCTTGAAATTTATGTGAGATCTAAAAATATTCTATTTATTCCATCAAACTGTTAAAAGGTAAGTCTTTAAAAGTTCGATAATTATGGTTAATAAAGCAATTGAATATATGAAACAACAAAATAATTATTTTTCTTATTTTAACAGATTTAACTGTAGAAAATGACTATAAGAAAATCGTATTTGTTTTCACAAAGTCAGTTTGATGAAAATTTCTTTTGGAAATATAAACGTACTCTGCTATGAAATGACTTCTACAAACTCTTTGAATTGCAAAAGAAATTGATCTCTTGGACTACGGTAGATACAGTATGTTAATGAGCCAAATTTTTGCTAAATACAATGTGTAAAATGATAAGATCAACTAGGATAGTTTTGAAATAACCATAAATTGCGTGTCAAGTGTTATGAATAGTAGATTTTAAACTGCGACTGACTATAAGCACAATTCTTCATAATACTAAAAGACTTGTTATGCACAAACCAATATATTCAAGTAGTTTCGCCGTTGATCTTATTTCTTCTTTCTTTTATTCAGAAGACATGCAACTATTTCCGCTTTAATATTCATTTTTTTAAAAGTAAAAATGATTGATACTCGATCTATTGTTTATTATTGCTGTTTTTGATCATAGTTACTACGTATAACTACTGTTCAACCCTCTCTCTCTCTCTATCCCGTTCTCTCTTTTTCTCTACTTTCGTTTTCTTTTTATTCTTAGTATCCAATTAATGGGAACTTGTACATCAAAAAGGCGTGTTACAACGCATGATATAAGACCATCAAGTTTGACAAAAAACGTGTTGAATACAACATCAGAAAGTAACAGAAATTCAACTGCATATCAACATCAACTGTCAGTTGAACAAACATTAACAACACCTTTGATTTCTTCTCCTTCAACACCAATCTTAGATCAAACACCACAACATCTTCCAATAACAGTACGATCAACTGAAAAAAATGTAACATATCATGATGAAATCGTTTGTTTAAATACAGATTCATATTCACAATATTTTCATACACCTTACAGACAAATTACCTTAGATAAAAAGGAAACTAACTATTATTGGTCTAATGAAAATAAACTATTAAACTGTCCTAACAGTAATAATAATAATAATAATAACAACAACAACAACAACAACAACAATAATCGAGTATCACCACAACAACAAGAAATGTCATCCATTCCAATACCTAAAACTATGACGACCAATCATACGAGGTTTACCGTTTTTCAACCTACGTCATCATCGTTTATAGAACAATCAGATTCAACGAAGTATTATCGACCAACGCTTAATTCTCGTTCATTTCATGTACCAACATCAACTATTTCCGTTCCCCTATTAACGAGTGTTCCTTTGTCCACTATTCAATCGAATGTATCCAATGCTTATTCGAATACTAATAATAATATTATCACAAGCACTCCAAACAGAAATAGTGTTCCAACATCGGCAAGTATTGTCATCGCGAACACCCACACAGGTAAAAGAATATTACAAGCATTTTTAAACATATCATATTGATACATGTTTGCAGATACTTTTTAAGAAAAAGTAATGACATACATCTTGGATAAACCTATGCAGTTCGAAACTTTAACTTTAATGTTTCTTTAATGCAGAAATAAAGAATGTATTAACGACAGTAGTTCAAATGATTAGTTGTAAAATAAGCTGTCTTTAATCTTTGTTATTTAAGTGCTTACCTATCACTATTATATTAAATGAGTCATTGTATATGTTCTCACAAGAAAAGTGTCAAAAAAAATTATTCTTTTCTTAAGATGAATTGACGCAGAGCTTGAAAAATAATTTCCTCTCTTTTCTTTCTATTTAACTTAAGCTTTTTTGATATTTATCGTAAAAATCTCGTTCATCATTTTTCATTTTTTCTGACATTTTATGTAAAATCATTTTCCCAATTTTTTTTCCTCACAAAAACTGAACCTTTGAACTTTCTGTTGATATACACATTATTTTTCGCCTCTATCGTTTTGTTGGCAGTTTTTTCATTCCTACATATCACCATTGACTTTACTATTAGTAAACTAGAACAATATAATAATCAAAATGAGGATATAGTACCGGGAATAGACGTAGTACTTAGTCCGTTTCTTTCTTTTTCCACTGTTTCAAGTTATTTCACGAATTTTATTTTTCTTTTATTCCTTTTTCTTTTTGTTCCATTCGTATCCTATATCTTACCTGTCTTTTGAAACTGAGTCATCGTCATTGAGAAACAAAATTCTTTTTTTTCTTCTTTGTCTTTTTTGTAACATTGTCTTTAAATTCAAGGCGACAAACATCGATTCGTTGAACAATGAATCACAATGTCTAAATGTAAAATGTCCCCTTATTTAGAAGAAGAAAAAAACAAAGAAAAGAAAAAGAAACAAGAGAAAAATAGAAGAGAATGGATAGATTTCATAGTAGAATTCTGTATTTATACTTGAATAAAAGAAAATAACCAGCGAGAAAAACAATTAATACAATACTTATTTCTCGTCTACAGTCTATTTTCTATCTTATAAAAATTAAATGTAAGTTGGATTATGTTGTCATGAATGTATGGCGAAAGATGAAATAAAATAAATACAAAATAAATAAAATAGTTTACAAATCATTATGCTCATCTGTTGAATGTCAACAGGAGTAATTAAGGTGTTGGCAAATTCAAAAATCGAGCATATTTTTATTTTTTTCGATTTTTTCATCATAATTGGATAGAGCGTATCGAGTTACATAGAAAAAGAAAATTTCATAATTTTAAAACATATTTTTCTATTAGAAAAATTTCAAATATTGGTTTTTTAAAAATGAGTAAAAGTAAGCAAAATTTTCAATAATTTCAAAAAACTTCTTCCTACCAGTCTTACATATCTGTCTAGTCACAGGATTTTGATGATAAAAATATTTAATTAGTGTCATTCCTTATATCCATTTAGCAGCGACTATGATAGTTAATTAGTTCTTCTCTCTAACAAATTCAAGTTTGAACAAAAAGTTATTGTTTTTTTCCAATGATAATATTTTGAAATATGAAAGCAAACTTTCATTTACAGCAGGCGAAGAGATTTTTTACATACATACAAAAATTAGAAAATAAATAATGTACATAAAATTTAATTAAAAAGACATTTTTCAATTAATTTCAGGTCCTAAACAAATGTCAAACGGATTAACAACAAATAATTCAGAGTATAAACGTTCTGCGCCACCAATGACATTTCATTCCAGATTTGGATTTAAACCATCGAATACACCCACTTCTCCATCAACAACAAATAGTCGTAGCCGCTCTGTGAGTCCGACATTGATTACCTCATCGTCTCCCGTCACGTCAAAAGATTTGAAAAATGGGCAAATACAATCAAAAACGACTACATCAAACAATAAATCGCAAATTATACGAACGACAAAAGCATCATCAAATAAACATATACCTCAATCATATTCACCTTATAGTAAACAGACAAATTCAAATGAAAGACTAATTAATAGTCGTACAGAACCGTTATCGTCAAATATACGTATAACACCCGCGTCTGATCGTGATCTAGTCAGTACTAAACAAATTCTACAACAATCATCTTCACCATTAACATCCACGATACCGGCAAACTTCACACGTTCTTCAAGAGCTCCATCTCAAACTCTTCAAGAAACAAATTCACCATCACATTTATCGCCAAGAACACCATCAAAAACAGGTATACCACGAGCCATATCACCAAATACTATACGCCCTATTCAGACACAACAACAACAGCAACATCAACAACAAGATGTTAATTCGTTAAGAGATAAAGTAAAAGAACAAAAGCGAAAAATTTTTTACTCAAAATCGCCTGTTCAATCAGAATCAATTCCTATAGAGGGTGCATATAGAAATAGAAATACAAATTTTGAATTATTAACATTAGACGAGAATGATCATAATAAAACTATAGTATCAAATACCGGTGACGTGAATAAAAATCTTATTCCACAAGTATCTACTACAATACAAAATAATCATCGAGTATGTAACTAATAAACTCTCTAGTAAAAACATCAAAGAGATTAACGATAAAAACCTCAAAAAAATAATAAATATATTCTTGTCAGAAAAACCTTGAATAGAATAAATCAAAACTAAAGATGTTAGGACGTTGTATTTTCGGAATAATTTCGATGAATAAAAAAAGCATTTTTCTTGAAACGATACTAGTAGATAGTTCAAATTTGTCGATTGATTCATGTAAAAATCTCTTTCTGACGGTGCACTCCAAATACCAAGACTCATCCGTAAAACTTTTCTATTTATTCGATTCTATTAGGATTTGAATGTGAACTTTAATACTTTTCATGATATCAATCTCGTTTTCATGTGATTACTTCCATTATAAATGGCTTATTATTGTTTTTTTCATTTAGTACGATGCGTCTAAATCATCTATTATTGAATTTCAACAGTCATTTATACCTCGTGGGCGTTCATCTGATTCAGCTTATGCTAGTCTTCATAACAGTATTTCTTCTTCTCAACTACAGGCTCAAATATCGAGTGTAGCATCTCCATTAACATTATCATTTGTTAAACCAAGTACAAATTCTGTTACTAATCGTCCACAAAATGATGAAATAAGTACATTATCGTTTGATTCTTCATCAGCTATATCCGATATATTAAATCACGATATTTTGGATGATGACAACTGTTCATTAAAATCGAAAGATTTAATGTGCGACTTTGATGATACGTTAACGATGGATTCATCGCAACCATCAACAAAAAAGTATGTTCTCTTTCTTCTCTTTTTTTTTTCTCTTAAACATTATAGCTGATAGATAAAGGTGTTTTTCAACGTGTAATATTTCAAGAGAATATATGGTCTATACTACCATATCTATTCTCTTTTCTTTTTCTATGTTTCTCAGAAAAATTTTCTATTTTAGTGATCGAATAAACTCTTGTTCATCGTTGTCAATTGATCAACAGCAGCAATTAAATGAAAATAGTCCAATAGAAAAAGAAACATCAACATTACTATCGACTGTACTACATAATAAGTCAGATGATTACTCTATAACGTCTAATCTTTTATTATCATCACCGATTTCAAACAATTCACCGTCATCATTTGTACACCATAAATCGATTATTGACGATAGAAAAGGTAAACGCGCGTCAACAATACCAGCTTGTTATTCACAAAAAGATAATCGCGATGGAAGTTTATTAGAATCGTTAGACGAATTGACACGATTAAGTGGAAGGTATGATTTATATTTAGTATAGAAGCTGAATGTAATGTATTATCTATTAAGATTCATAATATTGATTGGCTCTTTTTTTTAGCAATAAACTTATGACACGATCTGTATCTTTGAAACCTCCAAGTTTATTACCACCATTAGAGGATGCTGAACAGATTCCAATGGACATAGAATCATATCGGTATATACAAATTATTTCTCTTCAATTCAAATTTATTTACAATATTTTCTATTTCTATTTCTTTTTACTCTAGACAAGTGATGAAAGATGTGACTGTTGTTAAAACCATTCTTCATCAATTAGATCGTCTTTTAAAACAAAATGATGTTGATGTTAATCCATTAATAAGTGTAAGTTGTCCGATATTTTTGATGAATATGAAATAATTTTGTTTTTAAATATTCATCTTTAGGATTCTATGATCAATTCTTGGCATGGAGGTGATTTACAATCATCAACAATGTCAAATTCAAAACGAACATTAAACAATCTTCGTTTATCATCATCAACAGATGATACAAACACACCATATGACGATTTATTAAAAGTAAATAGTTGAATGAACGATATATTTCATCCATAAAATACGTTATTTTGACTTGTTATAGGAAATTGTTACATTACGAAAAGAAAAAGAACAAGACAAAAATACAATAAGATTATTACAAGAGCAAATGGTATGTTTATTTATATAAAATCTGAGTAGATCATATTCGATATCAGAAAAAGATATCATGTAGAAACCACTACGTTCAAAAGGTTTAACATTTACTGGTTTGAGGATTAAGAGACAATGAAAAGATAATAAAAAAAAAAATATTATGTTAATTGTTGAAGCTATTAAAAACCAGTTGAGATGGATCTGTTTTTTCTATTTTTGTTATACATCGAATATAATATTTCTTTTAGTACAAATATTCCAGTACAAGACACAATACAAAATTAATCGATAATACAAATCAAACGGATTTTTAATAAATTTAACAGAATTTCAAAAAACCAGTTGATTATTTATGGCATTTAACTCTCATATTCCCACCTGTGTGATGTTCGCGTGATTAAAAAATATAATTCCAGTAATTTTCCTGCATAACATGTTGTCTATCAAGATCTATTATATAGTTTATAGGTTTATAATAAAGTAAAATATAAAATAATATATTTAAATTTGACAACTACTCTAATTTGTGTTTTAAATGCATAATGTATTCTTGTAACAGTTCTTTTTTGCTCGTTTTCTTTTCTTGCGTTTATTTTGATACAATCACATATTCGCTGTTTGTTGTTTTTCACTATTTTACAATTTTATGTATGTTTTTCTTATATTTATAACAGACGATAAAATATATGAACCAAAAATCGTATAAAAACAACATGTTTCATTTCAAAATATTATTTTTTATTGAACTCACATTAAAACTATGATTTGAAACGACTCTCTCAATTTCTGTTGATGTTTCTCTCTAACACATTTCGGTTATGTTCGGAGAGTATATCAGTTTTATCGGGGCTGATGTTAAAAGATTTCTCTTTATATACGCTTTGCGAATGAAAAACATACTTTTCACTTTTTAAGGTCATTTTACTACAGGTTGATAGTCCTAGTTGTAATATGCTTATTTAAAATATAAATATCCTTTTGTAATTTATTTTAATTATACGGCGGAAATAAAAAAAGAATATAATTAGAGTTAGATAGAAAGAAATTTAGCTCACTTTAAACATGATTTCTTTGAACTTTCTGTAGGATGTCAATTGACTCTGTCGGCGAGTGTAAAGAAACAAGGTAAACGAGAGCGTACGAATTTAATATGGGTTACATTTGGACTATGCTTAAGAAATCCCTTGTGAAGCTATTCAAAAACACAAAGAGTGTGGCACTGCATAGCATGTTGTTTAGAAAATTATTCCACTCTTTTACTGTTCTCACTATGTATGACCCTGTGTACAAGTCCGTGCAGCAAAAGGTGTTCTCGAGCGACAGCCACGATCAGGTATCTGCTTGTTTCAATGTTTAACAGCTGAAACCTGGAAAGAACTATCTAATTGAAGAATGGTTAATTGTCAGAAAAACTTGTGATTTAAGATTTTTTTTACAAAATGATAGATTTTCTCAATCAGATTCGATCAGAATCTCAAATGGAGAAGTGAAATCTTTACAAATGAAACATCTCATTAAACGCAACTGAGATGCTTTTTAACGTGCTATTTGAAAAATATTCTATTTATCATGCTCTAGCATTTTTCTATATTTGACGACAGTATTTTTAATGTGTTTATTTCCACTTCAAGTCTTTGCTTAGCGTCAATCCAACATTTTAACTTCAGTGACAAGTAAAGTATGATCTCTCCTAGCAGCCATTGTCCATAAGCCACGACAAGCCAAGTTCAATGACTATTTCAGATTTTTTTCTAAGTGGTCTCATCTTGTAGAGTATGTTCGAAAACCTATAAATCCAAATTTTTAGGCTTCTCGAAGTTCTCGTTCTGTAGATATGAAATTTTTTCGACTGTAGTAAAGTTCGAGAAGTTATACGCGTGAAAAACGTACATTTCGTTTTTCTCATGAATGAGAAGAGATGAAACCTTGATTTTTTCAGTGTAGGTAACACTTGATGTCTACCCTATAATGACATACAAATATTACGTATACCTATCACCCCAAACATTACAGCAAGACCGAAACGGAGCTTCATGGAGCACTTTTGTGAGCGATCGATCTCGTTATTATGAACTTACGTTGAAGTCGGACTACTTGCAGTAGATAGTACTCTCGGTGTACTATCTGGAATCACCGTCAAAACCTTGGGATACGCAAATTTGTTACAGAAAGTTTTGCGACCAAAGTCGAAGTAAACGGTCGGCGTAAACATTCACTTTGAAGGTTTCTTCTGTTTTGCTGAAAAACTATATATTTTTCAAAAGAATGCCATTGGATAACCCATGAAGTTCTCTACAAACTGAACTAGTCAGAATATCTAGACAAGTGGGGCCAGCACAGTGGGCATCTAGGCGGACATTAGGTGAAAAATCGAAGTTGCTCCTTTTTCAAAAACAAATGTAGCCCTTGAGAAGGGCTATCGAATGGTGTATAAATGTCTATTGTGATGTTCACTCCTTCGCAGAGAAAAACGGGTACAAAACAGTACTGTGTTATACTACTTTTAGCGACATCTTGAGAGTTATTTGTTCATTTTA
>CAJNOQ010002150.1:0-25912 GCA_905250885.1 Didymodactylos carnosus | reverse complement strand
ACAACGAGGTTTTTTCTCATAGTTAAGGCTGATGCTATAGTATATTCTTTTATTTATTTAATCAGCAATGTAACTGATATGTAAGCCTAGTTTGAGACAAACTGTCCTCCATTATTCATACAGACATGAAGGCGCTGTTGAACAGAACGACATACTTTGCGAAACATTTCTTCTGGTATCTATTCACAAGTTTCTTCGATTCTCTGTTTAAGTTCTTGAATGGAAGTAAGTGGCTGTTTAAACACCGTGTCTTTCAAATACCCCCAGAGGAAAAAGTCACATGGAGATCTCCGTGATGAATAGACACTTCTATCCGCTTACTATACTCAGAAAAAAAATCAGCTCATTTGGGTAAAGAATGACGAAAACATTGAACATTTTCTAACTCTAAGGACTTTACGGACACCCTATATGCCTGTTCATGTGCCTGTCGATTTAATTAGATAGAAAATTATTTTTGAAAAGTCAACTGATCCAGTTCTTACAGTTAAAAACTGGAACTAGTGCATACCTACTAGAGGTTGCTAACTAACATTTATCCCTTTTATCCTACCGTTAACATGAAAAACAAAATCTTTGTGATCTGTAAAAAAACAGTTAATATGCGCAGTAACATTTGTTCACTCATTCAGATTTGGTGTAACTTATTAGTTCTGTTGCTGTAACAATCAAAGATAAGCGAAAAATTTATGCTAAATAACGTAATGTTTGTGATATGCTCTAAGTAGAAAAATTCTGTTGTTTCGTAATCCCAAAGTTTGCTCATACGTTTTGTTTGGTTCCTCTCCATAAAAAAAGGTGCCGTACGGAACTTAAGAAAGGTTTCGAGAATTGAAACCATTTCTAAATCTTTTTTAGGTTCCGTACGAAGAAGGTTTCGTACGATACCTTTTTCCTCTGCTTTCAAAAAAGGTTTCGCAGAGGCTTTGTACTATGTATGGATTTCATACAGTTCCTTTTTGTATATTTGCCTCGTATTTATTTATTTCTACTGCCTAGCACCAAAAACAACCGAAAAAATGCCAGTAGCCAAAGGAAAGCCAATTATGCACGGCAATTATGCACGTAACTTGTTGTTTGCGCAAAAATCATATTCTGATAAAAATGCGCATGAATATGGATTGTCAAAATATTGTAAAAGAAAATATTATCAAAAAAATTAGCTGACTTCGCATACTGTAAAAATATATCACCTATGTTGATAACACAAAAAGTCATCTACAGGTAATAAAAGTCACAGAATGTAGATAGTCTACTATAGCGAATTGATTAGAAATACTTCCGGCCCCCTTGGTTCTTCAGAGGGTGCCCAGAAAACTCTTTGGCTTTATACTACAATGTGCGCTTTTTCCGTGGAATCAGAGAAATTCACAACATTTCTCAGCTATCCAGACTGCGAACTCCGACCAAATGGAGGGTGAGCATTTTCTTGAATGCAGAAATATTTTAGACCTCTGAGAATCTTTGGAGGGTCTGGAGAAAACTGTTCAGATTTTTATTAGATTATGAACCTTACACATCAAATCAGAGAAATATTCACAACATATTTCAGATAGTTCATAGCGAACGTCGACCGAGGGGAGGCGTGAGCGTTGTCTTTGATTTAAAAGTCATGGAAGGTGGTTCACATGCGATCTGCGAAATTCCTAAAGTCAAGGGAAAGAGCGAGTGCAAAACGAGCGTTACCTTGTCGTGAATCCTGATTGGTATGAGAGAGTTTCTCAGAACGTCAAAACCCAGGTGATTTTTCTGCAACATAAATCTGAAAAAATCTTTGCAGTAACTTTGCAGATTCTGCAAAGGGATTCTGCAGATTTGAAGCAGATCTGCATTGCAGATGTGCCAAGATTTGACCAAACATCAGATAAACTGCAAATAAACTTTAAAGATTTTATTGCAGATCTGCATCAGATCTTTGGCCAAATCTTGGCACATCTGCATTGCAGAAAAACTGCAGATTGCAGAATCTTTACAGATTCTGCAAAGATTCTTGCAGACCGAGTTTTTTTGGGAAGTTTCATACTATACCTTTTTTTTAGAGTATACAGTCTCAATCAGATACAATTTAATTTGGTGGCGAGTCAAACTCAAGTATGAAAATGACTTTTTTCTATATATTGACACGTTGTACCACTGCTGCAAAAGACAATAACATGAAGACACAAGTCAAGCTACGTGACTCAACCAACTCTCTAAACACATTCGACAATGACGACGAATACATGACGAATATCAAGAATGAAAAAGTGGTGATGATTGTATCTCGAAGTTTAGAAAGGGAAGTTGTTCCCATCATCCGCAGCTCGTTTGTATTTATGTTTTCTGTAGAAACAAGTCACAGTACGAGAAATGGGCACGAAGATGTCAATAAGTTTATAATCTTGATAAAAAATCTAGCAGTATGATCATTAGATTTTGCATGCAACACAATTTAGGTAAGTATCCAAACTTCGATACCATATAAACAAACATTTGTTCATGGAGTTCGACAGGTTGTGGAGACGCTTTCTCCCCCTTGGTATAGTGCATCGAACGATGAGAGAGATGAATTATGGTAGGTAAAGTAAGGTAGTCAAAAGCCAATGAGAGAAGAGATCATATTTTGTTGCCCGAATCACTTATATGAAGGACAAATACCTATTGATTTTGAATTATATGTCCCTTCGTCTTGTATACATATTGTCCCATTTTCGCATAGATTCTGACGACAACGCGGTAATTCATTCATTCATTCTTGAAATAAAAACAATCGACGTAATTATAAACTGGTTACAAAGAGACATTTGTGTATCATCATATTGTATTGATTCTGTTGACAAATTGATTAGTAATATCTAATTCGTTCTAATGTAATAGATAATAGGAGAAAATAGTTGAATTGAGTAGTTCACGTGCACAACATGTGGACATCGATTAGTCGACACAATATGATTCATTCATTCACGAAATGTGCGCTATCGACAAACAAAAGCCTACATAATTGTCATTCACTTCACATTGTGGAAAAGGCCCGTTGGAATAGTTCGTTACTAATATAAAAGCATTGTACGTGTATGCTTAAGCACTTTGATTCTATTTCACTAAATATATTGTTGAAAAGGGAAATATATTGTAAGAAAAAGGCTACCATTGAGACCGAAAAAATCATGAAGAAAAAAAGAAAAAAAGAAATTACCAGAGTACACACCCTTTTCCTGACATACAATCATCGAACAAATTAAAAAGTGCTATTATCGAGAGAAAAGAAAGAATGGGTGAATGAGTAAGAATTGAAAAATTCTGTAAGTCAAGCAATTTCGACAAAATGTAACTACAAACTGTCTGTTTCTATGTAGGGACAGAGACATCAGAAATAGTGAATGCGTGAGTTGTACACAAACAATATCCCTTAGAAATGGAAGATGGAAGGAATCTAATACAGGCTAAATTCTTTTGCATTCTTTATCATAGCATTTTATTCTACTTGGTCGTATGCTCTACCAGCGACGATCCAGTTTTTTCTGCTAAAAGTTGTTTTAGTTTTTGGTCATTTTTCGATATTCAATATCAGCCGTAGAACTCTTTCTCATCACCCTCTTTACGTTTAGTGCTTATTTATGCTTATTTGAAAATTAGTTATCGTTTTGGCTGATTGCACTTATCATCGATTAGGCGATGTTTTTACAAGTAATACCATGAGTGTTTTCACGCCCATTAATGATTATGATACCGTTGGATCTGTTATTAATACAGCCATCTTGTATCATCGCCTTATCGAGGAGAACAAAGTGGCAAACAGTCCACCATACTCGTTTACCGCAGTTTTTATTTTTTTACTTAGCAAAATTCTGATATGTGAAAATATTTCGAGGCATAGATTAAGGAAAAGTTGTTCTTTCAATATAAGTACAATCTTTGGCAATGTAGTTTCCATTACCATCCTTTTTTAATAATGTACATGTTAATATCTTATAGATGACGACACAAAAAGATAGTCTCCAAATCGATGATTCGAATAGACCGTCAGATAAAAATGAAATCTTGTATGGTGAATTTGTTTACTTTTCTCAATTAGTTAATAAGTCTCCATTTGCACTTTTCTAGAATCCCCACTTTACGAATAAAGTCGAAACATTCTAAAAAAGGTTTTTGTCGATCATGTTGGACCATGCCTGGACGATTTATGTTTTCGTTAGTTATTTTATCACTTATATTTACACCAGCATTAATACTCATTACTCAATGGCCAAAAGCAGCCAACTGGATACATAATATAGTTTTAAAGGTAGAGCATCAAAATTTTGTGCAAAGACTTCTCTGTCTAATGGACTGAGTTCAAGCTTATTGAACAATCATTGCTTTCATTTGCATTTTTAGAAAGTTCAACTTTATCCGCAATCTGCTGGTTACAAAACCTGGATAGATTCACCGGTAACAACAACACGTGCATACCGATTATTCAATGTAACAAATTATATGACTGTAATGTCAAGTCCGAATAGTCCCATTGAAATACAGGAAACTGATCCATTTATGTACAAGTATGTACTGTTTATTTTTACTTACACATTCTTTTTTAATCTACAATATGTCTCGTTTAGACTATTGATCAGAAAGAATGATATTGAATGGTTCAATGACAATACTGAAGTGACCTATACTGTTGAGCGTTTCTTTGAACGTCTTGGCATATTTGATAAAACATTGTTGGAGGGAGAAGGAGCATTCGTTAATATTCCTCGAGTGGTAAGAACAACAACAACAGCATTAACCATTTACTCATTTCCTTTGTTTCCTCTTTCTGCTACTTAGTTATTTCGAACACGGTTTGATCGAAAACCTGACCAAAATTTCTTTGCTGGTTCTGGTCTTAATGTGTTTAATTATACACATGCTGTTGATCTAATTGAAGGATTCAATTCAGCAACATTTTCTCTTATACGATCGAACATGATGGGTCCAAATACAGAAAAATATGGTTATATCTATCGTGTAAGAATGGCTCAACAGCGCAAAAGCAACTACTTGTGTATGATTTATTTATTTTTCAGTATAATACCAGTCGTGGGTATAATTATACAATACGAACTGGTTTTAACGACTCAGTTGACAAAGGACGTATGCTTGATTATAAAACCGAATAGTAAGCTATATCTCAAAGTACGAATTGTTTACGCTCCATCTTCTACTAAAGATTTTTGACAATTGAGAATTTGATATACATGAGCCCTTTGTCGAAAGAGAGAGAGATGGTCAGATAATCATAGTTTTACCGATGTAGTACTGGTGCGCTGCAGAACCACTCTTCTGAATGACGTATCTTACTGAACAAATAACTGCAAGGACTGCATAAGACGCTGAGAATCATCTGAATATTGAGAGCGATACACATTTTTTTTTATTTAGTTCATCCTTTACAACAAATTCTGATAAATATGATTTTGCCGTTTACGGTGCGTCATTTTTTCTCTATCATCTATACATACCTACCCTTTATTATCGATTTTACATTCAGATTCCTTAACTTTTCCACCGTTAAGTAATCCAACCAGATTGGCAGCAATTAATGTTTTTCAAGCAGATTTTTGTCGGTGAGTAGTTGGTTTAGAGCATTATTTAATTGCTATGAGTTTCGTTTTTGTTTTTTTAATCTTTTAGACCTGTTCAATTGCGATATAGTCAGACGATTCCTATGTTTGGTTTTGATGCTGTTCATGAATACGTTTTACGTTTAGTTGATTATGAAACATGTTCACATATGAACGAGACGTGTGAAGAATCAGTATATTTGGATATATCAAAGTGTTTCTCAGGTAAAGTTCAGACGTTCAGTCTTTTTTATCAAGTTAAAAATTAATACTGTTTACGTTTACAGATGTGTTGAACGATGTTTTCTATTTATCCAAACCGCACACATACACTACTCACAATTCATCGGTAATAAATTGGAATGTTAATTTTTCACCAGACAAAGATAAACATGAATCAACAATTTATTTTGAGCCAATTACTGGCACGCCAATAAAAGCTCAACTTCGTATTCAATTGAATACTAATACATATATTGATCGAATAAAAGTGGATCGATATGGAAATGCGAAGTAAATAAAAATATTTAGTCTTTACAATAATATATATCCATAGTGCACCTGAATTTTATTTTGCTAGAGAAACAGATTCAAGAGGAGTAAAGCGAGTTATACCTATGTTTTGGATTGATCAGACAATCACATTAAATAAGTCAACACTTAGAAGACTTCGTGTTGCTAATCGAATATTACGTATTGGTCGACGGATCTATGAGACAATCAAAGTCGGTCATATGATTGTGGCATTTTTACTCTGTCTCGCTGTAATAGCATTCTTCGAGGCGATGCATTATGTTCGACAGGTGAGTGGATGTCTTTTCGATATGCTGATAAAAAAAAGTAGCTTGATTTTTAAACAATTAACGTTAATTACTTGTAGAGCGGAAGCTTTTTCCGTTTCAACTTTGTATCATATAGTAAATCTTCATTCGAGCTTGTTTTTAGCTGCTCTTTTGTTGAACATTTAACTATGGTTGATATTTTTCATGCCGGATTTTCGAGCAGCTGCCTTAGAAAAAGCGTAGAAACTTGTGTGGTTAAACTAATAAATATTATTTGTATGTTTGTCTATAGTACCTATGGATTTCTAGTCTGTAAACTAGCAAAAAGGCTTTCTTATTTCATGCACTTGTGTTTTGGTAAAAAAACACAATTAGTGACATGAAAGTTTTAAGGAGAAACTTAGCCTTAGCTTTAAACAAAGGTTTCGAAATCGCCTTTCCTTCTGTCGGCCTTTTCTATCGTGCATGAGATATTTACTTTTCAGCACTAGAGAGAGAGTGGTGTTTCTGCATATAGCCCAAGAATAGAATCGGGGGAAGAAAAGAGATTGAGAAAATCTTTGTTTACACCTGAGTTTCACCCTAAAACTTTAATTTAACTAACTGTATTTTCACTGCAACAGAAATGCACGAAATAAAGGAGCTTTTTTCATCCATCTATTATACGACTAATTGTAGAATCGGAGAGAAAAGTACTATGTAAGTTGGTCGACATATATCATGCATAACTGTATGCCAAGCGAGAAGAAAAAAATAATTTAATATCTTTTAGCAGTCATTCTAGATGTCTATTGCATTTCAGCCTTTTAAAATATAATTTATTCTTTTGTCTCGTTCCAGCATCGATCCATAGCAAAACTAACAACAAAATCCAGAAACCCAGAAACCTCCGGAAGAAGAACGTCTGTTTCCGATAATCTCTTAGCATAGATATTGCTTGATTACAGCAATATTTATTTATGTATATCTCTTTGTTGGTTTGATAAATATTTTGGGTATTGAACATGTTTTTTGTTTTCTCAGTTTTCTTGAGTTACTATTTACTATTAACATGTATCAAATAACATCATATATGATACGAGAGTAGAAGGAATCAATTCAAATATTTTATTTTCATTTTTGGTAATTTATAGTCATATGCTTTTTCCTTCATTCTACGAAAAAAAAATCATTTTCTCACTTTTTCTATGCAACGGTTTTGCTTTTACTTTCTGTTCTTTTTTTGAAAGATAAGCTCGATTCATGAAGTGAGAATCTCATTTTGTCTGAATTTTTGTGATACTGAATTCATGGATTTTAATATATTATGTCATTTTTTATCTTGTCTTTGAGTTAAACTCACATAATAACTTTTAATTTCATTCAGATCTGATATATAGTTTTCTGTTCTCTACCTATTTTTTACAACTGAATGTGATCAGAATGTGATTTACCCGATTATGTCTCAGGGAGTGATAAACACCATCTGTTTAATCCACTCGTCTATGTGTGCTGTTTGTTTTTGTTTATGTTTTTTGTTTGTATCTTTTGTTATTTAAGTCTCGGTGTACTCTTTTTATTATTAATACTCTTAAATGAAAAACGTAGCTGACGCTACACATAATGAATTATACACGAAGAAAAAAAGCTCACTGTAAAAAAATTTAGCTATTTTGTTCAGTTTTATTTCTCACTTATTGTTTTTTCTTAAATAAATTTATAAATACAATTATCAGTCTAAAGAAATGTCAATGATCTGATAATATCTTTAGAATGACGTGTCATAGTTTGTACTATATTTGTTATGAGTTTTGTGATAAAAACTCTTCCACTGGCAGCCGCATTATACCCGTTTATGATCACAGTGGGCATACTCACTTGATCATCGAGTAGGCACATAATCAACACAATAGACACATAAAATGAAGGAAAAATTTTCCTTTCTATAGATTGATCAATCGAAAACTATTTACAGCTTTGTTTTGTGAAAAATTCCGTAAGAGATAAGGTCCATGTCTGCTTTTTCACCGTCTTTAAAAACTCAACTTTGTTTTCAGAGTAGGACGAAATAGGTTATGTTTCTTCAATAATGTTCTAGATCTTCTTTCACTCATATTTCAACTATGCGTTTCGAAGAATTTACTCTGTTGTGTGTCGTTTGATCTCTTGATATAATGATCAATTAATGTTTTCTTCTGTGATGCTTTCGCGTGATATATAATTGTTCCGAAATTAATCGACAATGTCGCATTTTATGATGATCTCGTTTGTGGAAATAAGAAGTCTATAGTTAATAATGACATATATTGATTGACAGATGAGGCACAAACAAACAGTTCTTCATATTTTTACAAATGATGTTTTTCTGTTAAATTTGGAAGTGAATGTGTCAACAATTTTTGATTACTGATATAATCATTGGGGCCGATATCGGGTTTAACATGTGGAGTTATGCATTTATTACAAATAGGAGGTGGAATTGTCGTGTAATATAGCAATCTTGCATTTGATTTGCCGAATTCACGATGATTATGTAATATTTTATTCATTTGTTCTGCCTGAGACATTTTTTGTTGTCTCTCTTTTCGACAATGTATAAAACGTTTCAATGTTCTAGTACATGCTAATCGATATTTACTTGAAAATAAATGATAAAATATTCTAAAACATATATTAAAAGATACAGAAATTCATCTGATTAGATGAGTATATCTTGAACTTACGGATTAATAGTTGATCCAAGATAATATAATATTCCACTAACAAAATAAAATAGTTCCACACATCGTCGTTTGAATATTGTTAAACTCTTTTCTTCAATTTTACTTGTTATTAATCGTTGAACATGAAATGGGGCATAACAAATAATAAAAGCTACTACGACTGCAACTAAAATAAAGATAAATGTATGAAGTGATCAGTACCAGAGATCCGCACGAGCCAAAAATTTTTGGCTCAGCCCGGGTCGATGATGAAAGCTTCCGAGCCAAGTCCGGCTCGGTCCGACCAAACGTGGAATTTATCTGGTCCGACCCGACCAGTCCTGAAAAATTTCTCCCAACCCGATCACTTTTTAAAATTTTCTGGTCCTAGGCGTGATTTTATTCTTGTATCTGTAATGCTTTTGCTGGCTAAGTGGTGTAAATGTATTTCTCAAGCTACTATTTATATCTTTTTGATTTCTTGGTTTTCATTTTTTCAACCTTTAAAGGGATTAGCTAAACGAAGTCATTAAGATGTCGCGTAACAGTGATAATACTCTTTTTCGGTACTGAGTATACACAAAAATTATAAATCCACGCATGCTTAAAAATTTTAAGTTCGGCCCGATCCGATCAAAATACTTTGCAGCCCAGGCCCTGTCCGATCACTCTATAAAATTTTCTCACCCGACTTGGGTCGTGCTGAGCTCTGATCAGTACAGTTAAAAATAGTTTTGTTTCAAAATTTAGAAGATTTTTTGCTATTGAAAAGAATTAAATTAGTTTTGATTTATAGCTTATGAGAAATTTGTTTCACTAATTTTACTCTTTTATGACACGAAATTGAATATTACTAATATTTGTCAGTAAAGGCGTATAATCAGGGTCGTGGCGATAGGGAGGGTGTAGAGGAGTGCACACCTCCTCTGCTTCTTAGATTTCTTACTTTTTCCTGCTAATAACCATTCTCCCAACAACTTTTGGGGGACTCAAAACACATTTTGCCTTTCTCCCAAAAATTTATGCTCCTTCTGCTTTTTTCTCTCGCCACGGCAGGGAATCCGGAAGTACGCCAATATGACTTTCGCCAAACGGGAATTTCGTCAATTGGCGAAAGTCCTCTAATCTTTCACCAATATCATCAGTGTACTTTCGTCAATACTACCCATGGATTTTTGCCAATAATTCAGTTGCATGGTCTCTTCATGCAAGTTACAATTTTTTTAAATGAAAAAAGGACATGACTTGCATTAAGAGACAATACAACTCGAGTCATAATTGGCGAAAGCAAAGTGGACTTTCGCTGGTACACCCCATGATCTCTCGCCAATTGGCGAAAGTCATATTGGAGTACTTCCATGATTCTCCACGGCACTGCGTATAATTGACTGAAGATAATAAAATTACGTTTTTATTTGTATTCATTTAGAAATGACCCTAACTAACAAAGTCATGTATGTGGTGTTATTCGACATCTATAGTATTTACGCACGTAATAGTCTATTTTTAAAAAACTGCATGATATACATCGTCAGTTTTTCTCTCGTGCGTGATTGCATGTATCATCTTTATTATTAACAAGATACGAATTTCTGGATAACGTTGTTTAGTTGTACGTCTATCACTATCAAGACAATAGAGACTATTTTAACCGTAATGAGATACATTTTTGTATGCTTTGAATTTGATCAAAAGAACGGAACCTAGGAAGAAACTCATTTAAAAAAAACTTTTTCTGTAACTTTATATAGACATTTATTCATTAGATATTTCACACGATTAGCCTTACAAATAGATTACCTTGAAACCTAAGAAATAAAAGATAAAAATCTCAATAAGCGATTCAGTCGTCACTCGAAGTATTATTTAATCAGTATTATGCTTTAACTGTCAAATACAAAATTTCCATATACTCTGCTAATCCGACAGGAACAGGAAAAAGCCTTTTTTTATGATTAAATCATAGGGCATCCATGATCAGCTATATTGGGTGTACTGACTCTAGGGCACTGACGCTAAGGCGTAACAACGCTATAGCAGACTTTCACAATGAAGCGGAGAATAAGTAGGACGAGGAACGAGGATGGGTGCATGAATGTTGGTGAGTAAATGTTTACACTATTTCAATCGATTCAAGACTTGTCGCAGAAAGTACGTTTCAGCAAAAATATTTGATTTATAACGAACGCATCGGAGCTGTTTTCCAGCCGACGTACCTACCGGTATTGCATCCAAACGTTCTCTGCGTCCTAATGTCGCGTAATACATGGTGCACCCTAGCGTCTGGTAATCAGTTTCTATTATGATAAATTTAAAATATAGAATTAATATACCAATATACTTACATAACATTTTGAACGCCGATTTTTTCATTGAATTTTCTCGATGTTGTGACAGACGAGAATTTGGTCGTGTTAGAATACTTGTTGTTGATTCTCGATGTGGACACTGGCCTAACAGTGATCGTTGATGATTATCATATTCATTTTGAAGATGTTGAACACCATCTAAACATGGTACCGATGTTCCATCTTTTGATGATCTTACTTCTTGAAGAAATCCTGATGTATATAATCGTCGTGCCATTAAGGCATACATGATAAATAATAAAAAGGCTGGTAAGACAAAAAATATGGATGCTGATATTCGAAAACATAGTGTCAACCATTCAGTTTTTGTAAGGTCCAATGTACATCCACTCGATGTTCTAACAGTTAAATGATAATACGGAATAGCAAATAGAATGGCAATTATCCATATTAAAAGTTGAATTTTTAATGCACGATGAATAGTTGATAATGACGATGAACGTAACGGATGACAAATGGCTATAAATCGTTCAATCGTAAATGCACTAAAAAATCAAACATTATTTTACATTTCTAAAATGATAGCTAAGTACTTCTTATACCTTATGGTCAAAATCGATACATTAGTGGATGTTTCGGCTAAAAGACTGCGTAATTTGCAACCAATTTGTCCAAAAGGATAATAGTTCATATACATAACAAAAAACTGTAAGTTAGAAAGCTATATTTAATAGTATCATTCTTGTATATGGATCTATAATTACATACCTGAATTTCAAATGGTAAACTAACAATTAACGGCAAACTATCTGAAACAGCTAAATTGAGTAAATAACAATTTGTTACTGTGTGCATATCATTGTTAACGATAATGATAAGAATTGTTAAAAAATTATTGCCAATTCCGAGTAAAAATATCGGTATTAAAAAGAATCCCTGTATGGTGGCTAGTGTATGGGAAAATAGTGGATCTTTATGAACGTTTGTCGTACAATTGTAGTCTAATGTGCAATTCAATAAAGTCTGATTCATAAATAAGAGAATATCGTTTAATAAATTTGTGAATAAGATTATAAAACAATCAATTAATCTGACATGTTTTTAAATAATAGACCATGAAGAAATAAAATATATACGAATTATTTTCGATAAATTGCTAGAAAAGAGAGAGAGAAAGAAAGAATAAGAAATAAAATTAATAGTAAAAATAAACGATCTGTGAAGAGGAATTTAAAAAAATCTCCGAAAACTCACAGAAAAGATCTGATGTTTCAAAAGAGAATTATATCTTTAGAAAAGTTCTAAAAAAATGCTATTTTTTATATTAATAGTGAATGATCAAAAAATACAATCGCATGTTTTGATTGATAAATGAATTCCTTAGTATAATGAATGTGATGGGCTTGAGCAAATGTTTAACAATTTTTGTCTGCACTTTTTCTGACTTGATTTTAACCGCAAGAAATGAGTCCACATTTTTTTAGATAATCTTTAACGGCTGCTTCTGGTTTAGTCTCGATTCGTCCCTAATTACTCACTCTCACTTTTGATATACCTTTTGACACCCTACTTCCTAATTGAGACGGCTATTTTTCGCCTTCATTCTTACTTGACTAGCCGCCCTCTGATGTTTGTTCGATGTTAATTACGAATTCCTAATTGAGATCACTTTTTATCAAAAAGTGGTCTCAATTTGGAAGACTCGATCTTAGCATTTGAAACTTTACAGAAAATATAAATTTAAAAGAAAGTATTAGCAGTCAATAAACGTGCCTGAAGGAATATTTCAGAAATTAATCAGTATGTAGTATCTTGCAAGAATATCATACCATCATAAAATAGTAAGCTAACTCATTTCAAATCTGAAAAGCAATTATAGTATCAAAATATTCCTGCTGGGTGCGACCGTACACATTGTAAATCCGTCACTAACTCTACCAATACATATATGTAACATCGACGTCTAGCTAGTTAGAACGAACTAGTTTCTATTCTAGTTGTTATATTCTATATAAATAGTTGACAGAGTACAAGTAGTTGATATGTTGTGAGGTAGATCATTGGCAATTAGTTGAAATAATTTACTCTTCCTGAATTACTAATTTAATTTTTATTTGAAAAAAAGTGTAGGTGCATTCATGGATTAAAAATGTGTATGCATCTATCCATGCATTTAGTTTAATGATAACATGGGATATTAGACCAAGGTCACATGCAATTATGGAATGAAAGGAGGGTGTGGTAGATTGAAAAAGTTAAATTATACACTGTAAAAAATAGTCGTAGATTAATAAACTATCAAAAAGGGTTTATTGAGACCAATAAGCCTTTTAAAAAACGCTTTTCGGTTTTTTTTAGATCCGAAAAACTAAAATGCGTTTGTGACAGATGCATTTTAGTTTTGCATCTGACACAAACGCATTTTAGTTTTTCGGATCTAAAAAAAAACCGAAAAGCGTTTTTTAAAAGGCTTATTGGTCTCAATAAACCCTTTTTGATAGTTTATTAATCTACGACTATTTTTTACAGTGTAGATTAAATAAGAATGAATATGTATTTTTAAGATGTTCATAGTTCAAAATTCGAGTACAAATTCTTTTTTGTTTTTTTCGTACATGGTTATATAGATCTCACTGAGTTATATGAGAAAATATTGATTTTATTTTTTTGAAAATTTTCTTATAGGAGAAAATTTGAACCTATTGAACTTTTTAAAACCGTTATCAAACGCTAAATTTTCACCTTTTTTGCTCATTTTATTTCTCGAAACTATTTTTTTCCTTATTCAGCACATAAAACTGAGATTAGTTAGTTTTAAATTTTCTCCTATAAAAAACTTTTTAAAAAAATAAAATCAACATTTTCTCATGTAACTTAGTGAGATCTATATAACCATGTATGAATAAAACAAAAAAGAGGCATCAATAGAAAGATTCGTTGAAAAGAAATTACCTAATAAATCGGGATCAATTTTTGATTCTTTTCAAGATCTTTTCTAGTTTTATCTAAAGATTTACACTTACTGAATATTATAATAGCATCTTGATGTAACTTAATAAATAAATATATTTATAGAGTATTATAAGTCCAATTGAAAAGAGTTTTGCTTACCGATATAGTCAAAAAATTATACATTTGAAGTAAGAATATTGGGAATATTTCTTCTCTGTTATTATAGTTAGACACAAAAATAAATAAAGGAAAAAATCGAAGTACTCAACGAATCTCAACTACTGTATTTAATATCAACAATAAATCAAATACATGTGTCATCGAACGTTTGATTTAAACAGGTCGAAACAAATTACATATATAAGAATGCTGTAAAATTCTCTTACACATTGTTTTCTATTATTGTGTAAAACATTTTTCTATTTTTCTTTGTAATTAATATAACTAAATCACTTTAGAACATATCTTCATCTTTGTCTTTGATTTTCTAAATTATTAATACTACTTAATGAAAGAACATGAAATAGTTGAACATGGATCTGTAAACTAAAGAGCACATTTAAACCCTTTATTTTTATACTGTTAAAACAGGTAAATGCATACTTTTTCAAAAGAAAACAAATTTATTAAATTATATAGCACATCCTGTGACATAATCCCTTTTTTTTTCTTTTTTTCTTCAATTATATAATTCGAATTTATTTCTAAAAATAAGCAGAGAAAAAGAAATAGACTACTCTTTGTAGAATCATCTATCCTAAGAGTTTTTTTTCGTTTAGTTCTTCTACATTTCCATGTATGTTACATTTATACAAGAAGAAGAAAAGATTATAATACTGACAAAAAAGATACGATTATTGATGCATGATCAACTGTTTTATCTCTATGATAATGGTATTCTCTGAATAACAAAAGTCATTAGAAAAAACAGATTTAAAGAAAAAACAACAACAAATACAATACCAACTAAATCGACATGAACACAAAATAATGAAGTATATATCTATATATATACAGAGAGTGAGAGAGAGAGATCAATTCCTCTCAAAGAGTTCAATTTGAGAGAAAATATCACTTTCCAACCTATTAAAGAGAGAGAGAGAAATTTGTCCTTTTATTCAGAAAGAATTAACTGATCGAATGTCAGGTATCGAAATAATAAATGTGGAAAATACATCGGAAGGTAAAAAATACACATGGTAGAAAATTTGAAATTAATTTTCAAAGGAGAAAATATCCAAAAGCAAAAATATTTTATTTTGTTTTTTAAAAAATCGATAATTAGTGAAGTTTTTAACCAATTTTCGATATTAAATTAATTTATTTGAAATAGATATTAAAGGTAGGTTAAAACAGAGAACAAGTGAAAAATAAAATTATTGGTTTACGTTAGAGAACTATCAACAGAAGTAGGTAGTAAATAAATAACGCTTAGAGAAAGAGAGAGAGAGGGATGGAGATGGACGAAAAAGTAGAGATACAGTCGAAGAACTAGAAGCTGTCATAAAGAAGAAAGCTGTCGTCTTCAAGAACCGGTCTTACACATATTCTGTACCGATGCAATCGAAGAAAACACGGTGCAGTTCCAGTTATTCTTGAGATTGTACCAAGCATTTTTTTTGCATTTACTAGCTGTTTTGTCAATATAATCTTTCCATGTCAAAATATGCACAATATTTACTCAAAGCAATTTTAAAGATGAAATAATCTCAAGAATGTTATACATTTATAATTTGCCTAAGGTTTAAAAGTTGAAAAACATTATCCATTGATATTTATCAGTATTGAGTTTGACCAGCAGTCGATCACATCATTCTGACATTTCATCCGCATATTTTTGGGCAGCATTCAAGTTTACATTTTCAAAATCTGCAATAACACAATACGTCCTCTATGAATAAAGACGATAATTTTGCAGTCGTGTCTTTTTATACGGGAGTTTTTTTCCTGATATTTAGAAATTTGCAATTATAACAGATATTCATAAGAAAAATGATAAATTAGATGTTAAAAACTATCGAGCAATTTCATTATTATCTAATATAAGTAAAATATTTGAAAAATGAATTTATAAACATTTGATCGAATTTTTATCCAATACCAATTTCTTTTCTGTTCAACAGTTCGGTTTACGTTCGCGTTCGTCTACTACAGATGCTCTAATATATCTAACAAATTTTATAAATCAATACTTAAACAATAAAAAGAAATTAATAGGAATATCGCTTGACTTTGAAAAAACGTTTGATAAAGTACCTCATCAAATACTATTAGCAAAATGATTGCATGCTTGTATTCAAGGTGAATTGTATGAATGATTCTCCTCTTATCTGTCTATAGTTGTTCATAAACTGTTTCTATTGATTCGGCTTTCTCTAAAAAAGTTCCTTTCACATCATGTGTACCTCAGGGAAGTATCTTAGTCCAATATTGTTCTTGATCTTTATTAATAATCAACGGACTTCCCTGGGACAGAAAATGTAATGAAGCTGAGGTGAGATAATGTCGACACTCAATTTTAAACAATTTACCAGTATATTGTCGAACCTTACACTTTTGGTGTTATTGAGTAATTTACTACCAACATCGAATTTAATATTTGGAAGAAATATAGCAGGAGAAGCAGCAAGAAGTTTAGGTACGGATCCATGGACTGCAGAAAAGCAGTTATTGGAATGGTTGGATAACAGTTCAGCTTTAGAATGGTCATCTGTAGCCGTGTTGTAATTATAATTTAAAACTAATGGTAAGACGGCGATATTCGAACGAAATTTAAACATATCTGTCCAAAGACGTTTACCGCCTTTGATATTTCTCATGAATAAAGTAAATAAATTAGAGTTATCTTTCTTTATTAGCAGAATTACTTTATTTCAGAGGATTTTGTAAAATAAAAATGATTTAGAAGAATATTTATTTTGGAGATTTCGAATACTGATTCTCATAGCATTCCTAAAATATTCAATCCACAGTTCGGTAGTTAGATTTGGATCCCAAGCATGTCAGTTTTGGACTGTTGATATGTAAAGAGCAAAAGATGTTATCAATCTATGTTTTTTTGAACGTTGTTGGCGATAAAACTGATGGAGACAAATGAAAGGCGTCAAGAATATATCGAGTTCTAATTGTTCAGATCTTTTGGAACAGTGCACTAGTTTTAACGATAGAAAAAAAGACACCAATGTAAGTCATCCCAATAATGGTTCTGTGTATGCTATGGCATTGTATTCAATATTTTGTGTTCAAATGAGTAAAAATTCGATTTTAAAAAACGTAACCTAACTCAGTCCATCTGCTTTCAAAATTTACAGTATTACTAAATTCAAAAATAGAATAATAGTTGATATCGCACATTTTCTAAGTGACTTCTCAATCTCTTTTATTTTTGGATAAATTCGTTTCGTAAGTCTAATGCTAAACAAAAATGGCCACACTATCTGAATTAATGTCCAAAATGTTTTTGGACGTTAATTTGTTTTTTCATTAAATTCGACTTATAGGTTAACACTCATCCCAAATTATGGATCGTTAACGAGTGTTATACACTTCCTCAAATTAATAGAATGTTCAAAATCCCCAGTTTTAATAGTTATTGAGTATCTTCGAGACAGCAAATACGAAAGATATCTGGGAGAAAAATGACAAAATTTAGTCCGTTTTACTGTTACCCATATAGATGCTTAAGAGCTAAATAATCGCGTGAACGAAAGCAGAATTATCAAAATCTTATACAAGATCTTGGATCATCTGATCATGATCCTGAAAAATAAGGTCTTACAAGATCTTAGTAAAAAGTGCTTAAGGCTTTTACTAAAGAAAGAACAGAAACTCGGCTACGTAAAACTTCAATTAGAGAAATTTAGAACACTTACAAGGATTTTACTTTTTGTTTGGATTCGCAAATTCCATCTGCTTCATGCAGAAAAATCCTAGCGCTGATTTTACGCACGATCAGTGATTAACCGACTTCTTCAACCGTATAAATAAAACAAATAATGTTTTCGTACGAAATTCCTTTTTTTATTACTGTATTTTATCTTGTGAGTAATCCATTCATTTTCAATAACACTTGATGGTCGACATTTAAGTAAAAAGTGTTTCGATTATCTAAATGATATAGATGAAACACCTGAAATTTTTCTGATAAACAGTTTAAGATCCGGCGAGTTCCAAAAGATAAGCATATTTTTTCAAAAATTTTAGTGTCTTTTCTCTAGGTGGTATCCTATCATTAAATTACTACTTATTGATTTGAGTTTTGCAGATGGTATGTACATCTCTAGTCTATCTAATATCTATATGTGCTGGTGATTAGTGCACATGAATGATAGTTAAGTCATACTTATGCTACAGATGTACAATTTGTGTTTGTACTCGACGCATTCCGAAGGTTGGACACGAGTAAAAAAATTTTAGGATCACATACAGCTCTAAAAACCGCATCTACACGCATTTCTAACCTGTCCAACGCCTCTCCTAACAATTCTGTTTGTAATTTACCAATCTGAGTGATGTTTCATGTCGGTAAAATCTAGAAATTCCACTCAGAATTGCAAAATCACAACCGTTTTACACCTCCAGCAAAAGTAGTGGAATTTTGTCTTTTCCCAAATTTTCTAACCACCCGTTCGGATAGAGCATTCAATTCTGAACAAAATGAGATGTTTTGCAAACTTTTACAACTTGGGATGACTGAACAAGCGGCTTTACGAAATGCATTTACCTTAACGGATAACATTTGACTACTGCATTTGAAATACATATACTTGTCTCGTTTTTTGGTTTAGCAAAGGCAATAGGAAACGTGAACTGATTACGTTAAGACTACACATTCGGAAATAATTAGTCAAAGTTGAATAAGCTCGTGGAATTGAGAGAGGAAAATAGGTTTACTCATTCTCATAGTGCAGTAAGGTTAATTTATTATTCTTTCTTGATTCTCGTTATACATGTATGACGGAGGATTATTTCCTGACCTTGGTATACGTCCACAATTACAATACGAGTTTTAACGAGAAAACAGGAAGAAGCAGGATTTCTTAGTTAAAAAACGATAGAATGAATGTAGGGAGAAATGTTTTTTGTGCACAGTTTTTTCCGGAATTATGCACGGTATGCTATTTTCCGTGTACTAAAAAATATTTTAACATTTTTGTGCACGATTACAGAAAGGTGCACGGAAAAAAGATGTGGAAAAAAGGTGTAGAGTGAAGTTCATATCTTTAAGACTTAATTCAACCTACACAGTTCTCAATACACTCTAAATATTTTTTCTTTAAACAAAAATCATGTTAAGAAAAGTTTGGAGTTTTGTTAACAAATATTTACAAAAAGATGATTTAGATGTTTATTTAAATCATAACAACGTATGAAAATTTCGAACAGAAAATGTGAAAGATGGCATTAAAGTTACACATCGTTGTTCGTCATGTAGAAAGTATCCAGAATGTAGTTTTCAAGTTCGTGTATTGTTTAATTCTCAAAATGAAATAATTAATAATCAAGCAATAGGGTATAGATTAACTTCGTTCTTCAAAAACTGTGCACAAAAATATCTCTCAATACGCATTTCTGCCTTTTCCCGTGCACAAAAATGTCAAAAGATTGTTTAGTGCACGGAAAACAGCAGACCGTGCATAATTCTAGAAAAAACCGTGCACAGAAAAATTGTCGTCCATGAATGTAACTTTATTTTTGTCGTCATTGAGAAAAAAGTAGCTGAATTCGACTTTTATCATGCTGTGTTGAGATGTCGACCAAATGGAACGTCAGAGAATTGTGACATAAAGAAAGCTTTGAACAGAAATATGGATAGTATTTGCACTCCGTACGGAGTGCATAGTAAAGCATGTAAAGATCTCATCGTTCAAATGACTCACTATTTCATGACAAGTAGCTGATGTGATTAATAAATAGTTAGGAATGACTTACCTCTCCTTACAGAGTATTACTACATTGTGCTGCCATACAGCAGCGTATAGTACTATACATGTGCTATACTGAGCACTGTAAAGTGGCATAGAATTATCTCGTTCAAGAAAAAAATGGCGAAGTTTTTGAAAATATAGCCATCCTATTCAACTAATTTCACGAGTATATACGATCTCAAACTCTGACTATCGTTTTCAGGAATAAGGAATTCCTATTTTAGTAAGTCCATCAATTCACACGATGTGAACGAAACGGAGAGAGAAAAAACCCTTTTTATTTGCAATAATATTAGCAAGCATTTATTTCCATTGTAAATAATCAGTTTAGTAACTAAAGTCATAATAGGAGCGATTCTGTTAAATATACTATGTGATCAGCTAATCATCCAATCCATATTCAATCTAGTGAAGATTATGTATTGTGTAGCTTTTCATCGTGGTTAATGCCTGTCAGCTATCGTGAGATGCTACAAAATGCAAAAGTGAATACTGCTACGCGCAACATACTAAGAAGCTTTAAAAGAAGTAACTTTTCAATCAACTAAAATTTTTAGATTTATTCCTTGAGCTGTTTACATATATATGAACCATATGGAAACTGTATATTGGTCTCTTTGCCTGCTGTCAGCTTTATTCACTTACTGATTTAAATAATTAAAAATGATAAAATCCATTACAGAAAAACATACGCACGACTTTCAGTAAAAAGTATCATTGCCTCTTTTCTGGTACTAGGCATTTTTCTGTCTTTCCTATTTATATCAGAAGTGCGCTTTGTAATCTTGAGAACTTTATTCGTTGTCTTTTCCTCGGCCATCGTATAGTTTCACCTTGAGTGTTTGTTTACTTTGCTCTATAAACATCAGGATCAGATACATATTTCAGATAAGCAACTAATAAAATACGACGTTTGTCCGCTCTGATGAGTATATCAAGAGAAAGGACATGAGAAAAATGTTTCTGTTGAATAGGCTTTCACTGAATGTACAACCTCCATATACTTCAATGGAAGAGAGTTGTTAAAATTGCATGTTCAGACGACATTTTAGGGTGAATGCGAACAATGGTTCGAATGTGGCTAGCTCGAGCTTGAATTAGCCGATTACACACGTCTGGCAATAGAAGATGTGTAAGGAGCACGACGAATCGCACAGCAAACAATACAGTACATTTTCGTTTCATATTTAATCATCGGTACTCAACAATTCGATAAAGAAAAGACAAAAACGTCGTATAAATTACCAAAAAGACATAGTTCTTTATTTTAGGTTACCTTAAATTCCGGTAGATGATAGCAGCTCAGTTTTTGATATTCCTTATCGCGTTTAGATACGGTCCTCGAAGTATTAAGAGTATACCAAGATTTAGAAAGACGTCTAGAGAAGGTCTACGATCCATTACTAGGGTTGAAGTCCTCACTTGGCTCAGCTGTCTCCGACATAAACAACGAATGTAATGCAGAAAACTGTCCCACAAATAAAAATTTTGCCTGTCTTGTCTATATACTTCAAGTTTCATAGACTGTAGTGGTGAAATAGTGGAATCAACTAGTGTGAAAAGAAGATAACTTTACCACTAGTACTCGTGACGTGACAAGCATTTAGACGTTAATACTAAAAAAAGTCCTTCGTTTAGACAAGAATGCCATTTTTACATATTTAATGCTACTTTAAAACATAGAATCTGAATATTAACAATTGTTTTCTGTAATAAATTCATATTTTTAATGTAAGCGACCATTTTTCCTTCCTTAGTTAAAATATGTCTGCTCTCTAGTTTGCTTGATGCTGTAATCTTATGAAAAAAGTATAGATATGTGTAATTAATGAGAATATATCTAGAGTTTGTTTACAGAAATACTGTTGATAGGCATTCTATTTTTATCATAACTATTATACGTTAGAAATAAAAGAATAGAAAGGGAAACCTGTTATATATACGATTTGTGACTGTTACGTAAACGGAGCTAAGCATTAATAAACTAGCTGGAAGCTCTGATTACATGCTGTGTAAGTATTCGTCGTTCATGCAAATATGGCTGTTGTACCTTCTTGTAGAAAAACAGCGTACGGTTGATAATTTAGATCGTCAGAATGATTGTTATCTTCATAGATCATATTTGAAAATGATTTTTTTCTTAATAATTGATTTTGTGTTGTTTCTCCTGTTATCCTTGTCACTTGAACATTGTTTCGAAATGCTCCATATATATTTTGGTGATTGTCGTATATAGACTCGTGGTCCATTGTTTTGTTGTAAGCAATTCTTGATATACTATTTGGTAAAGAGTATATTTTTTGCGGATAATTTTGTAAATTTTGATTTTTACGTCTAGTAGATACGGCATATTGAATAAGTGATGGTGATAAATGTTTTTGTTTTCTATGACGATACTGATTAAATAAATAAAACACAATGACAAGAGCAATAATCGTGAGAGTGGCTGCAATAAGTAAAACAATTAATATCAACTCAATGGAACTAATTGTAGGATGGGATTTTACAGTTGATTTTGTTGTACAATAGGCATTAATACATTGTTGATTCAAAGGACAACGTCGAATAGTGTTAAAAGGTTGACAATGTTGGTCTGGTAATATTTCACAATAGTAAAGAAATTGAATTTGAGCTAGAATAAAAAAAAATATAAATTTATACTTCATTAGTTTAATCATAAAATATTATCTACTTACAACTATTATTGACTGAAGTTATTTGTTTTTTTATTGTTCCTTGTTGAGGACAAATACAATCGGCATTATCATTCATTTCACACCATCGTATACATCGATGAGAATAATATGTACAATTTGTTATATTAATATAATCTACACACCATGTCTGATATAAAAGTAATGGTGGTCGACATGTACATCGTTTAGTGTACTCATCACATAAATAGTTTTGTGTTGGATAACATGAATTTTGTGCTGCATTACATGTATCATTATAATTTGATTCCAATTGAATATTGATTTTAAATATTTCATTTGTATTTGTTCGATATTGAATATTTGTTTGACAATCGACTTTTGTTAAATTTCGGACAAAAAATGTTCCTGATAATAAATATAATGATGATAGATAAGTTTGTTTTTTAAAAAATAAAATATTATTCAATTCTGTTCGAACAAATTCTCCGTTCAATGTGGGTGATAATTCTAATGATGACCATAATTGTGATGGCATAGATGAACAAATAATATCTAATGCCATACGAACGTAATAGGGAGGAGTTGAATGAACAACGGCATATTTATCAATATCCTCATTTGGATTCATGACACGTGCAACAGTTATATCTAATATTCGACTTTTGACACCGTTTTGATATGTTTGTGGATTAAAATAACAATTAGATAAATAAATAATTGTCAAATTTGTACATGCTGAACAAGAGATTTTAAAATTAACAATAAATAATAATATTAGATATATACAGAATTTCGTTTGATACTGTTCATCATACATACATCCATCTAATTAAAAACAATTTCTACACCATTTTGTGAGCATTCAAATACTCTAAGTTTATTACTAAAATAGAAAAAAAAATTAAATGAAAAAATCAAGAATTTTAGAAGATATTGAGAAATATTGATCAAAGTCAGTAGTTAAAAGAATATATCTAATTCAATTTGAAAGTTTTTCGATAATATAATAGATGTACGTGTACGAATGCAAATAATTTGTATTTTATAGTCTAATATAGTAATAGTTTACTACAATTCAATGACAATTTCTTATAAGTTGCACATTAGAAGATTCTGATGCGTTGTCATAATTAGAAGATATTAGATGAAAAGAATCCAACAAATCTAATAACTACAGAAAATAGAGAGAGATTCTTATTCGTAGTAATGTGACAACAGCCGTTATACGTCCTGTAAATAGTCTTATGTAAAGATAAACAATACTTAAAATAGACATGTTAGTTATCGACACTTATAAAAACACAAATAAAATTGTTACTAACATAACTACGTGTTCTCTTTAAGCAGACTATAGTGTATAGGATAAAACTTGAATGGACATCAATCAAAATTTCTAGCTAATTGTCTCTATGTGACTCATTAAGAGCTTTATCTACGTGAGAAGTTTTACTTTGTCTTTTATGGAAGAATAGTCGAATGTCATAGTCAAAACATTAAGAAATAATTTAATGAAAACTAGTTGATTAGAATTGAATCTCTTTTGGTGAGTAAAATCTCATTAGTTTATGGTCTAGTACATACCACTGATCTATATAACAAGAAAATATTTTGATGTACATAATTTCGCTTGTGCTGTTATTTATTATAATAAAAACATTATTCTTCTTCTTTCTCTTTCTCTAATGAAATCATAAATTATCTTAGGTATTTAATAATGAACTCATTCATTCATGTGTATACATGTTTATTGTGTTCACATAGTTTTGACATAATAAATAAATATTTTGTTACTCTGATTATTATTACATATATGCAGTTGATTTTATGTTTATACTTGATCCAAAGGATATCACAGAGAAAGAGAGAAAAAATGTTTCTCATAAGAATATATTTTTTCTTTTTACAATGGAATTTTGAAATCCAATTGGATATAGAATCAATATAAGCTGGAAAATGACAACTAACCGACAATTGTTCCTAAACGACCACATCCTGCTTTTGAAAATGTTTGCTTTTTTCGCAGCAAAATATGATAAATCTTCTTTTCCTGCTTAGTAACAGTAATTTTATACGAATTTTTTAATAGAAACACAACATTATTTAACAGAAAAATTTTAAGTCACCCCCCTTTCTGCTTTTGAGCCCTTGCTACGCACCCTGATCATCTTAGCGTTCCATGATTACACTTTGAGCACCGACTGTTTGAAAAGAAAATACAATAAGAAAACTAATATTTTTTAAAAAACAAATCTAATTTATGAGCACTAAAAACTGATAAATTCATTATGAATAATGAAGTTATAATGATAACTTTTTGATTGTATTATATTTTATAGTAGATAATGATTCAAAAAACTTTTACTTATTTTAAACACAAGTCGCAATTTTTCTAAATTTAGATTATATTAATTCTGAATTAATGTTTTATACTTCAAAAGGAATTATCTTGACCCTTAGAATGCATGACTAACAATCTGTCCATTATTTAACTCATTATAGGCTTACTCGTTTAACCAATATGGATTTTTGATTGAAATAATTTGTTCATGATTCTTTTATTCTTCTGTAAATGTCATGATTTAAAACCGTAAGTATACACTAAACAATTGACAACTGATACGGACATTGTATATATGTCTCTATTAAATTTAGTGTAACAATAAACGTTTTTCACACTCAATAGCTAAATATAATTACTAAAAAAGTTGCTTTTTTTTGTTCTCTCTCCGTCTTTATCATATCCTTCCCATACAGATGAAGATGAACAAACGATTGTGTAAGAAAAAAAAATAGTAATTTTTATACTACCATTAGTGATCTAATAAACATTTTTTCTCTGTGTACGTACCACCATGCTACCACATGCCTGGACTTCGTCTATTTAATAGATTGTCCTTGTTTGCTTTGTTTCTTCTTTCTTTGTGTGGTATACGATTTTCTTCTTTTTTTTTTTGTTCACCGAACAAGTGCACAATAAATATTAGAGCAGTAGTCTATATTTTTTTAATATAATACAAGCAACATGGCATAATTGTAC
>CAJNOQ010002149.1:0-25933 GCA_905250885.1 Didymodactylos carnosus | reverse complement strand
ATTTTTACAGTTTTATTTATATCCATTTAAAAAATTTAAAGCTATGCTAACTTTCTTGGAACGCCCTTTTGCTTTTCGTTTGCCTAATGGTTGAATACGTGTTTTATCGCTAACTTGATACAAGTTAAATAAAATTGCTAATCCAACAGAATGTTTACACGAATATACTAATAATAATACAACAAGCGAACAGGATTGTTGCCACACCAGAAAATCATTGAATGTATTATTGGCTAGGTATTTATCCTTCTCGTCGGTGGGGTATATTCAATGATTTTCTGGTGTGGCAACAATCCTGTTCGCTTGTTGTATTATTATTAGTATATTCATGTAAACATTCTGTTGGATTAGCAATTTTATTTAACTTGTATCAAGTTAGCGATAAAACACGTATTATACGTCCATTAGGCAAACGAAAAGCAAAAGGGCGTTCCAAGAAAGTTAGCACAGCTTTAAATTGTTTAATGGATATAAATAAAACTGTAAAATATTGTTCGTTTGGTTAAAATCTCAATGAATATGTTTGTGTTGTACATTGTACTTTGTTGAGGAATAAAAATGTGAAATGCATGCTGAAAAATTTCATGATCAAAAGTATCCTTTTTTGGTGATCATTTGTATCTAAAGCTGTCTGGTGATCAAACGTATCTTTTTTTGGTGATCAAAAACATTGATATCCATCTTTCTTTGTAGAGATGCGGAAGTGAAACAAGAAGACGAAAATAGATTTTTTCTAGATATCTAGCTAAAAATTTATCATATGGAAAGATTTTTCTTTGGATTTTTGTATCATCGATATGTAAAGCATGCTCAATTATCCATGTGTCAGCCATTTACGAAGTTTCAAAAGTTATCAATGCCCATCACCCTCACAGAGGGCATCCAGGCGGACATTTAGTGAAAAATCGAAATTGCGGTTTTTTTAAAATTAAAATAGTGGCAAATATACCTTGTTAGATAGGCTACCGAATGGCGTAAAATTTTTTGTTTCAAACGAGGAATTTGCCGGTAAAAAATGTTGATGAAAAAATACCTCGTATATCCGTGACCTCTACGAAAAATCAAGTTTTTGTTAGTTAAAAACAATTGTTGTTTAAAAAAAAAAGACTTTTTTATTGAACTGAATTGAATGTCGAATGATGTATAATTTATTAGTTTTACAAATAAGGCTTTTGCCGACTAGTATTCACGGCAAGATCTTGTAATTATCTTATAATTATTATATTTTTTCGTGATATTTTTTGGGCTCAAAATGAGATAATAATTTAATTTTAGTACCGATGAATACATAACCTTTTTAAGATAAATACGCCTGGAGAGAGGTAGAAAAACAGGTCAAAATCAAGGCGTTTTGAGTATAAAACTTTAACACGTTCTCCTTTGGAGATACTGGAGAAGTTTCACAAAAGAAACATCGGAGTTTCGGTTATCAATTGATGAACGTCGCAGTTCTCTATTGTTTTCCGTTCAAACGTTCCGCTCAAGAAGATAGACGATTACATTCTATTTTGGATTGGATAGTGATTCCTCTCGTTTTTATAATCAGTTGTAAACAGGATTTGATCATTGTTTAGGCAAATATATTAAGATTGCTCGATCTTCTTTGGAAGATATTCCCGAAATATGTGTATTGCATGTACATTTTTTCTTTTTGTTTGAAAAGCTATTCTATTCTGTTAATCAATGTATGGTCGATATTCACGTACTATGAAAATATGTTATACATCTCTCTTCATTTGTATTCTTCGATTATCATCATACATACAAACAAGCGAGTTAGATAAGAACCGTAGCATTTTTATTAAATGTTCGTGATAACTTATACTAAACAAATACTTAAAATACAATCTAAATATAGCATACATTTTCGTATTAACATGTTTTTTCTCATAAGTATTGATATTGTTAAAGCATTTTTGGTTTAATAGAACACATATTTCACTTGTTCATTGAGGTGAGAAAGCATCAAGGACTTTATTCAGTGGTATTTTTGACAGTAGTCAAAATAACATCAAAATCATTTATTCTTATCTGCAAATGTCATCAGATGTAGAGTAAATATATTTTTACCTTTATTAAGAAGCACTTGGTGACTCGAATATAGATATAGTTATTGTCGCTGGTAACCCATGATCTAGACTTTTTGTTTCGAAAGGTTTACTTAAACAGAAAATCAACTCATGGAATTCGGCGCTCAATTAAGCGTATTTGTTGACCTTTAATTTATTTTTATGTGAGAGAAATCCCAAAAAAATTGTTAAACGAACCGCCAGACAAAATAGAAAAAATCAATGACAAATACATGCATAAAAAAAATACCTTGTCTGTTTGTTTTTCGATATCCAAATTGTATTCTCTATAATGCAAAAATACACAAACAGACACTTGTATATTACTGCATTACTACAGAAAGAAAAATAACAAACAAACAAATTAAAAAAAAACCAAGCAACGAACCACGAGGAAGAGTAAAAAATACTTGTTCTGTTTAACGAATGAAGAACGAATTCAAAATCAATACCCTGAAAAAAATTTAAATAAGCAGAAATAAAAGATAAATATCAAAACTACATTATCTGTTTATTTGTTCATCAACAACAGATACAGATGCACACATAGACATCGTTGTTAAAGCTTTTGGAGCAAATTCGACACTTCGTATTCAAAAGCAAGACAAGTTTTGAGAGTTTAAAATATCATGTTTTGTTTTCATGTTCATGCATAGAAATAGAAAAACCAAGCAAAAAAATAATAATATTAATATGATGCCTAGGGAAAGAAGAGGGAAAGAGAAAGAATATCAAAGAAAACTCATTCTCATGTATGATTTACGCTATGACGTTGTTCAAATAAGTATACTAGGTAAAATTGAATCTTCAAGATCTTCCCATGGTAACATTTCATCTTCAACTTCATTTCCACATTCACTATTCATACGATATTTCAAAGCACGCGTATATTGGACTGGTCTTTGTTCAAATGCTTGTTTAACATTATCCCTGAGAATAATTGTAATTAAAAATAATAGAGATATAGAGAGAAAAAGAAAAAATGACAATAAAATTATCAATCGGCTCAGACTTCCAAAGAAGGCATTCTTTTAGCTTACATCTAGACATTCAAGTGGAAACTGCGTAGTGGATTAACATTCATCACTGCCAATTGTTAAGTTAGATTCGAACCTCAGCACTTCTGTTTGACGAGCAAACATGGTAATGACTACACTAAACTTACCAGAATGGTTTAGCCATAAAATACAATGGTTTTCCGAATGGTATACCATTAAATTGTACAGCACCTGATATTGTATAAGCACCCATATTTTTCCAAATTATCCAATCATCAGTTGTTAATTTTGGTAAACACGTTGAGGACGTTATACAATCAAGACCATCACATGTTGGACCCCATATACTACATGTATACTGTTTACCAGATATATCCTGAACATTAAAGAGAAATAAATAGGACTATTTGAAAATAATATCCATACTTCGGATTTTTATAAGGAAAACGTTCTCTGTTTCGCATAATAATGCGTCATGCTAACTTTCTGGCCAGATTTGCAGTGATAACTAGTAACGAACGTTATCGGTGAACATGTTGGAAGCTTGTCAGCTATAGAGAAGGTATAAAACTGTTAAAACTGACACTTGCCTACACTCTACACCAGTAATGACAGCTGTAAGGTGAGATATTTTTTCTCCTACCTTTTTCCTTTACATAACTCTGAGTATTGTTACAAATTCGATATCTTAAACTGTTCAGAGTAGTCATTTCAACACTCAACTCATTCATCACACAGTGCCTAAACATTCACAGACTACTAAATATAGTTTCTAATCTGTCAGCAGTCACATACATGCTTCCTCGCAAACCAATTCCAAAACAACTTTAGCTGCTCAAAGAGACGTTTGGCCACCGATAAACGATAAAAAAGGTAAAGTTTAACTCCAATTTACTAAAATTTCCTCTCTAATAAAAACCGTTCTAGATTAGCAGCAGAAAACTAAGTCTGACAATAAAGATTGTTTATTTCAACGTTTTAATCCAATACCTTTTTTAATGGAGTCGGCTCTGGAATATAATGATCGTACAATACACAGTTGAACGAACCATAAACACCGTCATTAACATAATACATTAATTTTTTTTCATTAGTAGCTGAAATAAGACAAAAATATGAAATCATGAAGCAGTTTTCCAGTATTTTATACAAACCTGGATCAGTCATTTCGCGCGTTGCAATAATGTTTGTTGCTAGTGTATATGCCGATGCAACATAATAGCGCCCAGGTTCAGCGATAATACGAACTCCAGATTGCACAGGAAAATGTTCATCCAATGCTCTGTTGATTGCCACAGCTATTTCTGTAAAATATTCATCTGTTCCAGTGTTCCCAGGGAAACCACCACCGATGTCTAGTAATTTCATATCAAAACCCAATTTATCACCATAACTCATTATTGATCGTGCATTTTTAATTGCATCTACAAATGCTTGACTTGTCATTTGTCCGCTCCCACAGTGAAAACTAGATGAACACGAAAAAAGGTTATAATTTAATTTTACATTTTAGTTGCTAGAGAGTCAACAGAACTCATTTCTGAAAGAATCAAAAGAAGATACCACGACCGGTGTCGGTCTTTCTTAAGCAACTTGTCAGGTGATTTTCTTCGAGAAAGACAGAGTTAAGGCATGTCAAGTAACACAATTCCGTCCACACCGTCTGAGGGTGATACCATTCTTTGTCAGAATGATAGCCATACGGAACACGATAGCGATCGCCACTGCACATATTCTGCTTCTCTCCCATAAAGTATTTCCTTTCATTCTATCAGAAATAATTCATCCTTTAACATAAACTGTATCTAGTAACATGTGCTCAACAGACGTTGAGATAAATGTGAAAAGCAGCATGGTTATGACTCGATCTTGGGAGGTGATCATCCATCCTCTTCCTAATCACAGTTTTGACACAATAAAAGTTTTGATATAATAAAAGTCCTTACGTCACAATTCTATTTTATAGTGACTAACTCCATAATGATGCATAGTTTGAACCTCAAAAGTGGCTACCCATGAGGGCCATATGAATGCGTTCTCATCCGAATCGGTTCGTATTTTAGTGCGTCTCATTTGAGTATGTTTTCAATTACAACACTCATTCTTAAAAATATTTGGAACTTTTAAATCGTTTCTGTCACTATTAATTCTTAGCGGCTAGTAATCTCTTATTTTAATTTCAAAAATAATCTAACTTACAATACTTTCGAACAGCTCTATCGTCAACATACTCTTGTTGCAAACCGATATTTTGAAGATTAGGGTATAATATATAATTGAAATCGAAAGGTTTATCTTATCTGAAGTTTGTAAGCCTGCGTTCAATTCTATAACCATAGCCTTGAAATTCAGCTGCTATGTTACCACGATCTGTTTCGGATTTTTCAACTATAGCCATATTTCTTGACTCAAAACAAAAGATTAGGCGGTGCAAAAAGAGACGGTGACTGCTATACGAGTTTTGTTGAACGCATTTTAAATGAAAAATATTTACTCTCCTTTTGTTTGGAATTCAAATCCGGTACATATATCTGTGAACGAAGAACTTTTCTTTTAATATGCGTTCAACAGAACTCGTATAGCAGTTACCGTCTCTTTTTACATCGCCCAATATTTTGTTTTGAGTCAAGAAATCTGGCTAAAGTTGAAATATTCGAAACAGATCGTGGTAAACCAACAGTTCAATTTCAAGGATATGGTTATAGAACTGAACGTCATCGAAAAGAATCGAACTAAGGGAAATGTCGAGAATTTGGTTATCTCGGTCGTTTTTACACTCTTAAAGAGGGATATCAGATTGAAAACAAAACTCAAAACAATAAATTTAAAATCAGAAAACAGAAGACATTAGTACAAAAAAGAGCAGAAACAGGGCAGAAACATGGGCTTCGTTTGTTGTTTAGTACTACAGAACTTCATGCTGATAGCAACTTTAAAGGTGCACCGACGTCAGAAGCAGGTGGGACGCGATTCAAAACGAGTTTCCATTATCGGAGGTAAGAGGCTGCAATTTCCATTTCAATCAGGCATTGTATCGTAACCGTCAAAATACTGGTTTGCAGCCTTGATGCTAAAGCTGTTCGAAAATATTGTAAGTTAGATTGCGTTTCTTCTTGCTTGAGAACTTTTCAACAGTATGTTTTCTGAAATAGTTTGTATGATACCAGGTATTTCATTTCTACCAACACATTTAGTACAACCATCTATGATGAAGTAGTTGATTCGACACCATTACGAATACAACATAAAATGCAACCGTTTTATCATTATTTTTCAAACACCTGGTTAAATGGGCGGTATGATATTGAAGTATAGAATGTTTTTGGTCAAGATAGCCGAACAAATTGAAACATGGCATTCTAAACTGTCACGTATACTACAAATCACGTTTGGGGAGTCCGAGTCCGGACTGGAAGATTTTCTGGCGGACTCGGACTCGAGATTTTTGTATTTCGAGTCCGATCTATTCAACTTTTAACACAAATGAGTAGAGAAAAATGAAAAGCGAAATAACAACACCTACTGTTTCACATGAAACTGAAAATTTTGTTTGGGAGACGGACATGGAACATAACCTTATTTTCGAAAAATCAAATATCTATCCAGGACTCAACAAATTAAAATATAAACCAACCTCATCAAAAAAGAATCTACAAGATTACCGGACTCGAAATGGACTCGGACTCGCCCATGCCTGCTACAAACACAACCGACTGTATGGCGATTGTTTGAAATACTTCAAGCACAATATGTCTTAGTTCAACATGATATTGAACGTTTACGTACTGGGACACGGTCGAAAAAAATTAATATATCAAAGACTCAACACAATGGTACAACGTCTAACAGATGATTTTAATCTAGGTCTAGTCTAACTCAACCATTAGATTACGCTTTTCTGCTACTAAACGTGCATAGCAGTTCTTCTTAAAATGAAATTGCATTGTCAAAATAATGTTCACAAGCTTTTTAAAATTAAAATAAAAAATTACTAGCCACTAAGAATTAATATGAAACAGTGATGACAGAAACGGTTCAAAAGTTTCAAAATATTTTCAAAAATGAGTGGTGTAAGTAAAAACGCACCCAAAGACGTGTTAAAATAAGATGCCCTTAAATGAGAATGCGCTCAAATGAGAACGTACCCAAATGAAGCCCCACCGAATCCATGACACTTTGATTACGCTGCTATTAAATTCTTAAACAATTTTATTCTCTACGAGATTTTCTCTTAGTACTAACCTAACACCAATAACGTCTAGTTCAATTTCTTTTGCTTTTTCTAATAAGAAACGCGCTGTTTCCAAATCAGCACCAAATTTCATTGAAAATTGACAAACAGCACTTGAATCGTCTGTTACAATTCGAAGAACCACTCTAAATTGAAAGATATATAATAATAATAAACGGTTCGGCTTCTTTTCAATAAATAGTTACTTGGCATCAGAATAATTTTCTTTTATTTTCATTAATTCTTGTTCATTATCAAATGTCATTGTTTCAACGCCCACCTGTTTTGCATAACGGACATAGGACGATTGTTTACATGGATTAGCGTAGATAATACGATCAGACGAAATGCCCAGGTCAATAATTTTCTTTATTTCAGTCTAAAAAAATAACCGTCAAAACAATGCAGGCAATAAAAAGTAAAGTATATAATCTTCTGGAGTCCAGTAAAAAGATAATGAAAACAAAAGAATAAAAAGAACACGATCAGTCTTACTTTACTAGCACAATCAAAGCCAGCTCCGAGAAATCCAAGTAATTTTAAAACCAGTATATCATCGTTGCATTTTACCGCTAAAATAGAAATTTAAGTTAGTAAACATTATAGTTGCAATATAACTGAACAATTCTAAAGAAGCTAAGATTAAAAACTCTTCAAGTTCTCTCATAAAGAAGCGCGAAACGTATAAGTACATAAATAATCGATACGAGTTCAAGAACGATAACAGCAACACGCAGAGAATACGATCGACGTTCCTTTAATAATCAAAGATATTACTTACCATAGTGTGGTGTAACTCTTGGCATTGCTGTTAACCAACGAACATGTTTGTTGCATATATCTTCCAAATCAACAGCATAAAATGGATCGCAATCTTTTGTCTGAAATGTACAATAATCACGTCTTTTAACTGTCATCTCTTAGGTTCTATTATATTTAAACCATTGTAATCAACAAGCATACAATTTACTTACAAATAATTCGATTTTTTTTCGAATAAATTCTTCTGCTTTGAATGCAGCTTTTGTAATAATAATTGGACAATCTTTAATAAGATGCATATTGATAATACTCAATCAAAACTTGTGTCACAGTGAATACGAAGTGTCGAATAACTATAACAGAAATTAACAATAACAATAGAGGAATTCTAGTATAATCATATACTTATTGTATAAGAATACTTACAAATAGAGGATAAGGAGTTTTTCAGTTAACCAAGTTAATACAGAACTTGCCACGGAGGTTTTGGTTGAAGATAATAATTTACTTCACAACAAAACAGGCAGAAGGTCAAAACGCCCTTAATAAAAAGAGAGGTAAACATGAATATGTAAATATAATTAAGTAAAGAGATAGACCAAGGCCATCCGTTTTATAACATGAGTTTACTTTATATGGCTCCAGCACTATATGCATTAGTTTTACTAGTTGACAGCAGTTTGTTACGATGCTTCTACTGTAGTCAACACTTTCATTTTACGAGAACTTAAAGCACTTTAGCGTGAACGACATAAGGTTAAACAACCACACACACTTATTATTTCTCAAACTTACCTGCTCGGAAGCGTCCCACCCCTTTGAATTTTTGAACTGTTTGAGAAAAATTTTCAAAACTTCTGTAAGAAAGTTTTAAGAAATGTATAGCGAGAAGGGGAATAAAGCAAAAAAAGGCAATGTATCTATAGAATGTAGTGATATAATATAACCTTCAGTAATTTAGATAGAATAGAAAGAAATATTGCTCTATGGTCGTAATAATATACTATACAGAAATAGACCATCACACGTTGAGGGTGATGGAATTTGCTGGTAACGATAAAGAACAACGCAATTAGAAATGACTCAAGTTATGCTGTAATTTATAGCTCGCTCTTAACTATAACTACCAGATCTAAATAAATGTTTATTTATTTATTAAAATTAATCGATTTTTCAATGTGTCAATGTGAGTGTGTATAATAACGAAACGCTTATACGGACAACCGTAAACGATTCCTACTAAAAATGCACATGAGTAACACTAATGGAAACTTTTAACCAATCAAATGGGTCCATTCACCTTTCAATTTGTTAAAAATAATAAATAAAAGAATTCGGCACATGTTGAGCCGAATTCTTTTATTACAATCAAGTCATTATAAACTTGCTAAATTTTTCCCGTAATGACACTAAGAGTTTTTGCCAAGTTTTACTGTGGCACTATAGCAGTTCTTCGAAATTAAAAAGTTTTCTTGTACGATTCTTTTGCTTATAACTGAATCTTTAGTTTGTGACCATTTTCGTGTGGAAAACTTTTGTTCGCGAATGTGATAATTGAAAACGTGGAGGTGTAATTGAAAATGCACCCAAAGACGTGTTAAAATAAGATGCCCTTAAATGAGAATGCGCTCAAATGAGGACGTGCCCAAATGAAGCCCCACCGAATCCATGACATTTTGATTACGCTGCTATTAAATTCTTAAACAATTTTATTCTCTACGAGATTTTCTCTTAGTACTAACCTAACACCAATAACGTCTAGTTCAATTTCTTTTGCTTTTTCTAATAAGAAACGCGCTGTTTCCAAATCAGCACCAAATTTCATTGAAAATTGACAAACAGCACTTGAATCGTCTGTTACAATTCGAAGAACAACTCTAAATTGAAAGATATATAACAATAATAAACGGTTCGGCTTCTTTTCAATAAATACTTGGCATTACTATAGCAGTATTTTTTAAAACTTAGCAGTGCTACCGCACTGAAGCTGAACGTTGGTAATAATAAGTTTTTACTGTTATCTTTTTAGGTTTTATTTCACTGTGCTGCGAACTGTAGTTGAGAGATTTTCATTTGAGCACTGAACATGTTTACTGGCTTGTATTTTAATGCTTCAGATCATCTAAAGTCATTGTGATAATGACTGAAAAAAGACCGGCATTTGGAAACAGATTTTTATCGGATGCAAATGATGTATTTTCATACAACGCTTGGTACGAACAAATAAGTTTTTTTGACAAACAATATCTAGTATAAGTTTTGTTTTTTTATGTAAGGGATAATGCTATATGGACAGATGAACAAAATGAAGAAGCAAACGATGTTGTCGAACGCCAATATAAGAATAAAATGTCAGATGAAAAGTCAGGTAAGCATTTTACAAATGTGACAATTATCCAGTGAAAATAAATTGTGAGTCGAGAATGTTTTTTTTTCTGTATTAGTTGAATATTCTTCAGCATCAGCAGCTAGTTTTTTGTATATAGAATCCAAGAGTCGTGGGGACGAGATGGGACGAAAACTTCCTCTTATGGAAGATAATTTTCATTCCATGTGATTCTGTGTGATCACATTAAATTTTTTCTCAGAAACTATTTTCTTACGAAGCAAAATCTTTTCTCGCTCTGTTGCAGATAGTATGTTTCGGTTTTTTTCCAGTTTTTCTATTCAGTTAAATCTATTATACAGGTTTTTCATTTTTAAAATGTTCAAGTACCATAGTTGATACATAGGTTTTTTTACAGTCACTAAAACTGATAAAACCTTCAATGCCCTCGAATTCATTGTTATCATTTTTCTTTGCGAAGTGTCTGAAAATCTTCCAACAAGGTGCTTTCAAACTTTTTGTGTCATTTTCGATTGTTTTGAATATAAATGTTTTCGTGTTCCAAGAGATGTATTATTTTCTCAGGATTATAAGATGGTGGATGAGAAATTTAAGATAAAACTTGTGTGATAGACATACGTCACTCAAACTTCAACCGCAAAAAGCCAGTATTTTGTAGCCTATAAAATTTTTTTTATTCTGTCCGGTACCATCTCATGAATACTTTAAGAAATTTTGTATTGTCTCTTAAGATCTCATGAGATTGTGTGGGACCTGAAATGATTTCCGTTCCATGATAAACGCTGGAGAAATGTTCTAATGGATGATGGATTTAGATTTATGTTGTAATCTAAATCCAACTAAAACAAAACGAATGATTTTTGATTTTAGAGAAGGTGAAAGACAACTTAGCAAATTCATGGAATGATTTCTATACGATACATGAAAATAAATTTTTTAAAGATCGTCAATGGTTATTTACAGAATTTTCTGAATTATTAATGAAATCGCATGAACAATTTTCTATGTTAGAAGTTGGATGTGGTGTGGGTAATTGTGTATTTCCCATTCTAAGAACAAATGATAAATCTAAAACAAATTTATTTATTTATTGTTGTGATTATTCGTCGGAAGCAATTGATTTGTTATGTAAAAATGATGAGTATGATAGTCAGCGTTGTAAAGCATTTGTCTGTGACTTGACAGATGAACAATCTAATATCAAAATGCCATTTGAAGAAAATTCTCTAGATGCTATATTAATGATTTTTGTATTGAGCGCCATCCATCCATCAAAATTTGAATTTGTTATTAGAAATTTATTCAAATATTTGAAACCAAATGGAAAATTATTGTTTCGCGATTATGGACTCTATGATTTAGCTCAATTACGTTTTAAAAATGATAAATGTCTAGAAAAAAATTTATATGCAAGACAAGATGGAACATTGGTCTATTTTTTTACTCAAGGTAAAATTCTATAAATAAACATATAGAAAACTTAATTACAAATTATTTTTTCTTATTTTAGATGAACTTGACTCATTATTTGTTAAATGTGGATTTATTAAAGAACAAAATATAATTGATCGACGTTTACAAGTGAATCGTTCAACAAAACAAAAAATGTACCGTGTTTGGATACAGTGCAAATATGTTAAACAATAAAAAATATTTGTCCATTATCCTACATCTTTTATCTATTATCGTGTATAATGTAAAAATGCAATGCCTTTTTGCTACTATAGATACACAGAGTTTGATTTTTGTTTTGTTTGGAATGTTGATCTAAGCTGAAATTTTATCTACGTTGTCAGTTATTTGCTTCGAACGATACAAAATTTGTTCGATCATATCTCCTCTGGTAAATCTGATGATTTTATCTGATGCATTCATTTCAGAAGCAAACATGGCTTATATTAAGTAATGATCGTATTGTTGACTATTTTTTCTCTGTTCTGTTTTCTAAGTGTTGTGCATAAATATTTCCTGCTTTCCGTGAGCGTTTAGATAAACTGTTTATTTTTTATTTTATAGATGTAAGATTGATTAATTATGGCGAATAACGATGCATTATCATCGTCTCTTTTATCAGAGGATCATGAATTAGAAAATTTTTATGGATGTTACTTATTGCAAACATTAAATCCCAAATGTAAAGGACGAACATACATTGGTTTTACTGTTGATCCCAATCGACGTTTTAAACAACACAATCTTGGTCTTCATTTTGGTGGTGCCAAAAAAACAAGTGGCAAAGGACCATGGTAAAAATAGATTTAAAAAGTACAAATGAGGCTATTTGAATGAGAAGAAAAGAGTAAAGTATATTATTTTAGTAAACATTGTTTAATGGATCTAAATTTTCTATTTAGGGAAATGGTGTTAATTGTGCATGGCTTTCCAAATGAAATATCAGCATTAAGAGTAAGTAAAGTTAAAACTACTTGTAAATTTCTTAATTGAAGCTTATTCAGTTTGAGATTCGCAATTGTGTCTCACTAGTCGTCTGTCTTACTTAGGGTGAAAAACAAAAATTAAGGGATTTCTATAATAGAAAAGTTAGATTGAACTAATCAGAATCTTAATTGGTAAAAATAGACTAGAAATCGAATTGTTAGTAATTAGTTGCATGCACTTACACGCCACATCTGTGTGTCAAACAGTCATATACACCTGGCTCAATAGAATTCTCTTCTTTATTTTCATATAAGCTTGTTCTTTTATAGTAGATGTTAGGATTAGTATGGTAGCAACTTGATTTTATAACCAGTTGCTGGAACACTACAACATTAAAGACCGTCTCAAGTTTCGATGTTCCGAAACAGTCGTTGTAGCACTTGGCTAATGAGCTGCGATTATCTTCACTTTGATGTTAAGTGCATATAAGTAATTACTAACAACTCGATTTGTAGCTATAATACACTGTAATGTTGAATTATTTTCAAATTTTATAGAAAATGTTGATTTTTAGACCTGAAAATCGAGTCGATTTTTTAGAAATTTGATTTTCAAGAATCTTGAAAATCAAAGAGGATTTTCAGATTTATAGAAAATGGATCGATTTTCTATAAATAATTTCCACGATTGATTTACATACTCATTCACCTTTTTGTTTTTCAAAGATAGGTTGGCTAATAAATAATGTCGGATTTTTTTCTTTCTTAATAAATCTGTTTAATAAACGTCTTCTTTAGTTGACCTTATACTTGTTTGAAAGCTCATGTCTTGCTGATTATTTTGATGTATTATACGTTGAAGCTAACTTGTAAATTGTGCAATTTTTTTATTCGGATGAACATGGATGTTGAAAAGTGTCCTATCAGACATTCATGCTTTACGAATTTCGTCCAGGCAATAATGCCACAAAAGCGACGCAGGCAATTTGTTCTGTCTACAGAGATGCTGCCCTTAATGAACGCACGTGCCAGAGATGGTTTGTCAAGTTCCGAGCTGAAAATGTCGGCCTCAATGATGAAGAACGCCCTGGAAGGCCAACGCAGATGATGTCGACGATTTGCAAGCTTTGCTCGACAAAGACCAGCGGCAATCATCAAGAGAAATGGCTAAATACTCGGCACTGTTTACCAAACGATTCTGAACCACTTGCATGCTATGGGCAAAATTTTGAAAGAGGGAGCGTGGGTCCCGCACAAACTGTTTGAAGTCAACGTTATGCAACGTTTGAACACATGCGTTTTTCTTGCCGCCAAACAACAAAAGTAGAGTTTGTTGTGGAAAATCGTTACCGGAGATCAAAAATGGATTTAATACGAGAACCCGAGTAAGAAAAACCAATGGTTGGATCGCGGCGAGCCAGCCATTCCGACGCCGAAGCCCAACTACCACGGCAAAAAGGTTGTGCTTTGTGTTTGGTGGGACAGCAAGGGAATTCTCTATTACGAACTTTCGGAACCCGGTGAAACAGTTAATGCGGAGCGCTATGCCCAACAACTGAAGCGTTTGAACGAGGCAATCACCGAGAAACGGCTATTTCACGGGAAGCGAAAGCGAAGGATCATTTTGCTCCATGACAACGCTAGGTCACATGTTGCAAAATGGACTCGGAAAACAATAATGGATTTGGGGTGGGAAGTGTTACCCCACCCAGCCTATTCGCCTTACCTGGCTCCTTCTGATTATCACCTGTTTCGCTCAATGGAACACTACCTGCGTGATAAGAATTACGATAATGACGAAGGTCTCCGAAAAGACCTTGATATTTTTTTTGCCTCGAAAAATGAAGAATTTTACCACGATGGGATTAGTCAATTGCTCGATAGGTGGGAGAAGGTCATAGCTAATGATGCAAATTATTTCGATGATTGATGTTCTATTTGTTTGTTTTTTATGAATAAAACTCCGAAGCGAAAACTCCGACATTATTTACTAGCCAACCTAATATATAAGATATACATTCGGCTATAGACTTTTTGCGGTAATATTTCTGGAATTGTTCTAATGTTCTTCTATACTACAATCTTGAAAATTATTTATACAAAATCGCCGTTGATTTTTAGAAAGTCCATATATAAAATTGTCGAGGTTTTTCTGTTTTATAGAAAGTCGAATTTCCAAGAATCTAGAAAATCCTCCTTGATTTTCAAGAATCTTGGGAATTATTGATAGAAAATCGACAAGATTCTTAAAAATCAACATGAACTGAAAATCAACGGCGATTTTCTATAAATAATTTTCAAGATTACAGTGTAGATTTAAAAGTGATGTGATAAAAACCAGTCGATGAAGTTTTCTAATAACTCAGTCTTCTAGAGTAACAAAAGTTCGTCACAACAAAACAAAAAAGTGGGCGAAGTTTTCAAAACAAAAAAAACATAGTAAAACGTCATTTTTTAAGGCTTTTAGAATCGCTATTTACCAATTTTAATGGAATTTCCATATTCACGTCTTTTGATTAAAAACTGTTTCGGCTACTCAGATCACTTTTAATCTCTTAGGACTATCTCGGAGGAAAAAAGTCGAAAATACGAGGTGCTCTGAAGGATTGTCCAGAATTTGACCCAATATCTTTTTTAGTTCTATAATAGACTATCTATTTCGACGTTCAATATCTTTCTGGATATTTGACCTGTCTATCTTCTCGTTTTATTTTCTTATTCCTGTTATATGTTTAGATCCTTTAGAAACTTTTAATCTTTTACGCCCCTTAGTCTATATACAGTCAACGTGTGATCGATCGCAACTTGTACCTTACAAAATGACTAAAAGGCATATTCAGTTATCCATCACGATACTTTAGTTGCTTCTTCTCGCAACGAAAATGATCTCGAGACGAATTTTGTACTCCACCTTTTTCTGGGTGCTTCAAACTTTTGTTGCTCACTTTAGAGTGGTTCGTATGAGGAGGAAAGGGAGTAGCTAACTCTCTCGATTTTCTATCAATATTATTTTTCTCACAAAACTGTTTTTTGATAAATATTTCCAGTGCTTAAAAATAATCAATATTTTAACCCCTTCAGGACAAAAAACAATCGAGACCTTTGCTTAACCCTTTACCTTCGGATGGCCACAGGCGTTCATTTTTTTAGCCAAAATTCAACATTTTGACAAAAACACGGTCATATTCAGAATCAGGATCAAAAACTGGGTCGAATGACCTGGATCTCAGCGTCTTTCCTGGATCTTCAAAAAACTCCCCTTCGAGGATAAAGGGTTAAATGTATATTTAAACTTGTTTCTTCTGTTTGAATCGTTCATTGATTCATATAGTTAAGTTTTTGGATATACATACGATAGTGTTTTACCATTTTGAAAATTATTTTGAAGACTATGTATGTGCCAACTACAGCAACTTGTGCTACACAGCATGATGGATAAAAAATGATCTTATCTCATGTTTTATTTTAGTTCGAATGGGCTTGGCAAAATCCTGAACAATCAGTACGTTTAAAATATTTGGCATTATCAAATACAAAAAAATTTAGTTTAAAATTCAAATTAATGATATTATCGGAAATGTTATCAATTGGACCATGGACAAGATTACCATTAACTGGTAAAAACAAGGAGTTAATTGGCCCTGTTTAGTCGTTGTGGGTATATGCTGCTGATGCCTGTAAAGTCGATCACAAATGATGTCTTGACTGGGTAATGGGATGCGATATGAATTGTCAAAAGTGAGAAACACGCTTTTTTCTAAAACGAGTTTTTCTCTTAATTCAGTTGAGTATTTTGATTATGGATAAAATCCAGCTCCTCGCAGACATTAAGTCCTTTTGAAGTCATTTATTGCAATTTCAAAGGTACTACAAGACTGAGCAAAGGATGAGGAGTAAAATATCCAAATATTTGCAAATCTCAGTATATTTTGCCTGCAAAATCAAGACAGAATTTGATTTTTCACGCTTCTGCTGTATCCTCCACTCAAATTTCACGACATCATTTGTAAAATAACCGTTTTACTCAAGTTCTCTTCTCATCTTTTTTCTTCCTTATATTTTTAAACTTAGTGACGTGCCAATAATGCAAAATTAAAGCAAAATCTATTTTCGTTTTATTATACATGATTGAATAGAGCTCATAAGAAAAAGTGGTTTTAATTATTTAAAAAATCTGTTTGCGAAAGAAAAATGGAAAAAACTCAACTTTTTTTCTTTCTCGTGCTTCTAACTTTTTGAAAGCATCTTTTTCGCATTCAGCATTAAAAACTCAGTATGAGAATGATCCTTGATCGAGGTTGAAGTCAAAGGTCTATCCAGTATGAACGTTTTGAGCTCCCCTCTATAAAAAGTTTATAAACAATTTTGCAAACCTATCTACTTTTTTCTATGAAGAGATGGAACCGATTTTTTTCCTTCACTAGAACCGCTATTGAACGACGTTTAAAGATGTAAATGTTTGTTTTTTTCCATTTTTCTTTGTTTCCAAGAAAATTCATTTTTTCGGGATCAGGAGTGAAAGAAATCGTAATTCTCAATTTTCTTCGTCAGGACTCAAGTTTTATGCAACAAAAATATCATATTCGGAATCGGCGTCAAAAGACTACTCGGATGGTATAATTTAATAGTCTATCCGACTACTATGAGTTTTTTAATTTTCACGTAGAAAATTGCTGAGACTTTCACCAAAAAATGAAAATCAACGGAAACTTTCGAAATATATATCATTCGACTTAGTTTGTGACGAAACAGATTTTTTAAATAATTAAAACCACTTTTTCTTACTCAGCTCGATGAGCTCTATTCAATCATGTATAATAAAACGAAAATAGATTTTGCTTTAATTTTGCATTATCGGTACCTTAAGTAAGATATATTTGATTTTTGTTTTTAGTTCGTTGGTTACAAGGCGATTTGATGTCACAATTACCCAAATCTCCTCCAATTCATATGCCAATTACATATGGACCGATAAATGTATCAAAACAAACATCATCTGTTCCATCACGTAGAAAGAAGAAACACGATTCCGATAACAATCACCAAATCAATACAATCGTTGAATATTGTTCTATGTGTAAAAAAAACATGGACGTAAGTTTATTTAAATCGACGTTGTGAAGTAAAAGAATGCGCTAATTTAGTTCTTGATCAACGCGAAAGAATGATAGTAGCAGTTTAATTTGACCAAATACTTTTTAAAAAATCTTTTTTTAACAGGTTACCTCGAAATTAAATTGTCCAAAATGTTTAACGTCATTTCATATATTATGTTTATCGAGACATTTTCTTTCCAATGACACAAGACAAATGTTACCAATTGAAGGCACATGTCCTCAATGTTTAGATATTTTATTATGGGGAGAGATAATTCAATATAAATGGCAAATAATAGGTTATTCAACGAAAAATAAACAAAAGGAAGGGAAACAAAATAAGTGCTCAGATATTGATGACGAACACTAATAACATTTTATTTTTTTCTCTAAAAAATTATTTTCCTGGTATTGAATACATATTTTATTAAACACTAGTCAATCTTTATTATCTTTTTAATCTACTTTTGTTAAATAAATAGAATTTTCTTATACCGCACGTTTCGTTTACCTCGGAAAAAAATCTATAAATCTTTCTTAATCATCTATAAGAGGAGCTCGGCTATGCATCGTCAATTTATTTTGATTATCCAAGTTCGTAGTAATAAAATCATTGATGCGAAATATATAGCCTCTTATCAAGTTACCCTTCACTTTTTGTGTATTTTGTGCCATATCGCATAGAATATGAGAAACTCAATACAATTTCTGTTTTTTAGGATAAACCTTGGAGAATAAGACGATGAGTTTGTGGCTTTATCAGTTTTACTTTGCATACTAGAATATATCACTGAACGTTGAAGGTTCCACATGTTCTTGGTCGATACTTTTACCTATTGCGCGCTGTTCTATGTTCAAAGCATGTTTTGACGAAATAAATAATGAAACATTGTGACTCGTGACTACAACTCAGTAACAAACGACCTTAATATAAACACGTGAATGGGACGAACATATGCCAAAAGTAGACACGTGAAACATTTCTTTTGTTGTCCTCTTTATGTACGCGTCAACAGTCTTGTAGGTATGCTTGCAAGAATCTTGTAAAATATTTTACATGTATTTTTATTATAAGAATCTTGCAGAAAATAGAATAAAAAAGTCGACTAGTGTGTTTTAGAACAAACTGATATAGACAAAAAAAAATAAAATTTTCATGATAAATAAGCGTATAGTATAATTTATCATCAAATCTTTGAGAGAGACCATTAAAAATAGTAGAGCAACTTGATAACTCTCATTTCTCTGTTTCTTAAGAAAATGAAGGACGGTAATGTTTGCAAACACAAAACACTAGAGTTACTATTCTTTTTAAAAATGAATGAACGGTTAGTTTATTGTACAATTGTATCGAATAGGGTCATGCCGTTCTAATATATCACTACTATACCGTTGTTTACTCAAATTTTACAGAATACTGGCTCCACTTACGATCACAGAATACATGGAAAGTTTAAAATCAATTACATTTGTTAAGAGGAAAGTATGTAAATGACCTTGTTCCAGGTTCTTTCTAGTATAAATAAATTACGGTCATTATAACATTTACAAAATTTTTTTCTCATATATAAGAGATGAGTGTGAAAAGGAGACCAGGTAGATTTTCTTCTAGAAAATTTATATTATTATTTATTCTCAAGCAATCTCAACAAATCTCAAACAAAATAGAGAGCGATTCTCTGAATCGAGGAATTTTATATGCCCTTGACTTTGTGTACAATTCAGGTGAGATGAGCAGTATATTGTAGAATAAAGAAAGTCAGTTGGGATCGAAAACCTCGACTCAAAGTTTATTCTTTTCACAATTGTGTAACACATGTTACATTGAATAGAAATGAGTTTGGGACTCAATTCTACTTGAAGAATTGAAATGAGTTTAAGAAATCAATTATTGGTTGAGTATACTTTTCGATATTGGCAATTGCGAAGTTCAGAATCACTCGCTCATCTTAGACCTTAGAAATACTTAGCCATTCATTAGATTCCCCATTAATTATATACAATTCTCATCTCTTTCTTCAGGATAATATACATATATATATATTTAGCAAATATTTAGTAGACACAGTGGTATAAGAGCAAACAGTTACTCAGTCAGTCATGCCAACGAAATAGTTGAAAGACATTAGTTAAACAGTTTAACTTTTTTGTATCTGTAGTAGAAATACTAGAAGATGTTGACTTGGTTCTTTTTAAATAAGATAATAATGGTTTAGTTTTATTCGTTGTATGTCGTTGTTCTATTGTATCATCCATTTTTAATAATAAAATTTTTTGATCGAATATAACTGGAAAATAGTCTAATGTAAAATGTGAGGGATGAAAATTAATAATTGCACCACGTTGATATGAATATAATTTAAATGTATCATTTTTTTTTGGCGGTAAATGATAATTTAATAAATTTCTCAAATGTTTAATTGTATCGTCGGATTGTATAGTAAATGTCATTCGACTTCCATCAGATAGACGTTCAACTGTAATAGTTATGATCTTTCTAAAGAGGAAAAAAAAACATTTTATTGTAGAATCCATATTTTCCTTCCACATTTTCCGGTAGCTGTTGAAATATATTATTTTTTTTGTCAAAGACTCTTATTTTTACAAGTGTAAATTCATGTCATGCTAACATATACGCATTAATCAGGGATAGATAAGAAGAAAAAAATTAAAAATAAAGATGCATCTAGGAAATATTTCTCAAAGGTTATGATAACCTTTTATATTTTAGAACAATATATACTGTAATATAAATAAATAAGAATATAATTTACATACTCACAAATAGATAAATTATCATCAAAAAAAAAACAAATAAAAAATTGTCTTATACTACATGATCATGTAAATCATTAGACCATGATTTTACGTGCTATGTGTAGACTTTTTTCCTATAAATTCAACGCAGAAATATGTGAATTTTCACTTCTATTATCTGCATAAATTATTCTTATGGGAATTATAAATTATATTTTTTCGTTATTAGATACTTACACATTAGATTTCGTTTGTTTTCTCATCGTTGTTACTGTTGTTTTAAAAAGTTGTGCAGTGTTTGTACGAGTTTGAAGCAATATTTTTTCTTTGTTCTAATATCAGTTTGGCATTACGATCATATGTTTCGAATGCTAATTTGTCGTCTTATTTTTCTGACAATACTTCAATGAAAATAAATACAGGTCTGGGAAAACGCAAGAAAAAAAATATATATATTAATAAGAATAGTGTGTGTGTATATCTAAAACGAAGTCAGCGTCCGCTTGCTTTTTATTTCTTTTATAGTAACTAATAAAGCGAACCGAAGAAAAATAGAGCTTTTTTTCCGATAGAGTCATAATGACATACACGATAGAGAGAAAAGGGAGTGGAGAAAGGCAATAGTCTAAAAAAAACTATAGTTCACTCATAATGGATAAAATAATTTTTTCAATCTTTTTTTTTTTTTTTTTTTTTTCGATTTCAGATATTCTGAAATAAAAAATTATAAAAAATAAACTGTGTGAACTTTTATCATTCTTTGTACCATTTTAAATTAAAAAGTAGACAAATTAAAGTGAAAGAGAAAAAATAAAAATAAATAAGCGTTACCTTCAAATAAGTAAAAAGAGCAAAAGAAAATTCTTGACAGCATATTATTATATAAAAGGTTTGAAATAACCTACTATAATGATTAGAATAGTATTATATTTGTTCTTTTCTCATTTTTTTTTTCTGCGAAAAGTGTATTCGAGTAGTCTGTTGGTTTTATTCAAATATATGTAGAAGAAGAAGAAGAAAAAAAAAACAATTGTAACGACAGTAGTACTAGTACTTCTCATTTTGTTTACTACTGCTACTGTCAACTTGACACAGTAATGAGAAAAAATAAATTTTTGAAAACACAAACTAAGATGTACTATGATGAAATGTAGATGAAATAAATATAGTGAAATTGCACATTATATGACTATGTTTAACACAACTCTTTCCTCATCATGATGCAGTAAGCATTGTTCTAAATCTAAACTAGAAAGTACAACACATAAAAGTCAGTTAATTATCAATTTGCAAAAATCTAGTGCGTTATATCCATTTTGTTTTATTAAAATGTTTTAACAATTCTATGTGGAATCGTGTCATACGTGCTGTTTTATAAATTGTACTATATTCTACAAAAATACGTTCTTTCTAGATTCTAATTATCGAATAATTTTTCCATTATAATAACAGGACAATGATCATCAATTGAGTTTACAGCATGTGTATCTTATACCTCTTATATTTTTTACTTTATATCTGAATCATGTTAAAAATATATCCATTTCTACAAATAACACATTCCTTTTGCTCTAATATTTTCTTTTCTTTCTTTTATTAGCATTATATAATTATCGTAGACTAAGCCACTTTTAATATATAGATATCATCGTTTGATGACACCAAAATATGACCTTCTCAGTTCAACTTGACTCTTTATTGATAATGAAGATATGTATGAGTCATATAGAGCAATGTAATAAATATTTTATATAAAGTGTAATTGAATCTCTTTCACACTTACAGTCGCATAAGCTGAAACTCGTTTTGAATGAATGGCTTATATTTAGAATTCAGAAGTTAAAAAATATTTCGAAACATCAATATCATACATAGAAAATTTTCAGTTTGTTCTAGAATAGTAGTTTCATTTCATATTGAAGACAGTTCAAATTTAATATAGTACCTTTTTGTTGTTTTTCTCTTTATTTTTTTATTATTTGTTTGTTTCTTAGTTTTCTTGCTCATAGAAGATAATAGTAGATTTTTATTATAAGAAATACTTTTTCAGCTTTGCGATTAAATGAATGATGACTTTAGCTATTTTCGTATAAAAATAGAATTACTTTTGCTCATAAAGTAAAATTTCGATTCAGTTTGAGTAATTATTCACGTGTTGAAAAAATTGTTAATATCCATGAACGAAGATTTAATAACCTCTTTTTCGTAATGTATAAGTAATCGACAAACATTCGCGGTCACCTTGATCACATATGTTGAGAGTCTTCTGAAGCACTTCGATCGTAAAGTTGATTACCATATAAACTCTATGTTTTACTCTATCTAGGTTTTTTCTTTTTCTACCTATTTCTTGATTTCTATAACAACGATGACTTAATCATAGGTGTTTCTATTCATTTGATGTTATTGATGCTGATCCGTGAAGCGTATTGAAGTAAATAAGTAGCAAAAATTCATGTCTTCTACACCAAAATTTGAGGTTTACATGTCTTGCAAAATATTTGCGAAGGATGTTTTTTTCTTTCACATATATTTGAATAAAATCAACATACTACATGAACCACGTCTACGGCTGGACCTGGATTTATGATCTGGCAAGTCTAGGGTTAAACGTGTAAGACAGCATGCATAGTCTTAATTTCTGAGCAGTTAGAGGCAACAAGCAAGTTAGAGGTGAACCTAGACCTGTCTCTTTCGGATCTGAACTTGAAGCTTTGACTTGGACTTGGAGAAATGTTGAGGATTGTAATGAAGAAAATGACCTTTAATGAACTAACATTAAAGTTTTGACTTTAAGTATTAGAATCCTATAGTTTTTCATATCATGACTTTAGAAATTCATACACTGAAGTAATTAAGCTTACATTATACTCACTTATCACATTACTTAACCGAGTATTAGCAGTTTAGCTGAATGTTATGATGCCTTTTTTTTAGAGAGTAGTATGAGTATTTCAAAATAAGTTTTAAAATCCAAGTCCGATAGAGACAGGTCCATTTTTTAGATTCAGGTCCCACTGAGACACGTCCCAGTCATAGATCAAGTTCGTTGGACCTGATCTGGATCTGATAATCTCTACGTCAACTTAGATATTTTAGACATCGTTTCATTCGACAGAGCGCAAAATAATTGAACATAATCTGGTTTTACTCACGAACAGCATGATAATTCATTGTGAAATAATTCAAAATTTTCTTCTTTCTTCTTTGATTAACAGCAAAATTGACTACAGTTACTAATAATTTATCAGTTCTAGTAGATGACAATGATAAGTTGGAAGAAAAAGTATCTATTCTTTTAAATATTTTTAGTCTTCTCAATAAATCATCGAAAGACAGTGAGACGTTCAAACTATATTTTATGCATGAATTATATTACAACGAAAATCTTCTTATTGTTTTAGTTGATAAGTCATGATTAATACCAGAAAAAAATGTCAATGATATTCAAATTTTTGAATCGAGGGGGAGATTGTTTAGTTAATGATAAAGATAATATTTTATATACGCGAGACTTTTTTATTTGGAAAAAAACAGTAATGAAATTTGTTTTTAAAATGAATGCTAGTCGAATTGTAGGAAAATATCTCTTGTTTTAGTTTATCGTATAGAAACATATTCTTAACTTTTTAATCTAATTCGTTCACACAAACTGTAACAGTTATTCAAAGTAAAATAATAACAACAGTAGACTACTAAGGTAAAAATAAATTAAGATGCCTTTAATATTATTTGTGTTAGAAAATTTACTATTAACAATAATCACAAGTATAAAAATTGACATGGCACTTTAAGGTAAAAGTAAGGTTAGACTGTACTTTACTTTTGATAAAAGCAAAATATTTTTTGTTTACTATTTACTTTAGTAAAGTAAGTTTCTACTCTACTTTTAATTGTGAAAGAGTAAAATTTCAACTTTGCTTTACCTGGTAGAGTACGGCAGGCATAACAAATAAAGTATGGACGATGTACACGATGTGTAATACAGTTATCAAGTAAACATAGCACATCTATTATATAATTCAGTAGGATATGATGACCCTCTACTAACCAACCAGTGGTCTCCTCTAAATCTGATAGAACCAGCAATGTTGGTAAATACCTGCATATCTGTTGACAATGTAAAATGGATATGGAGAGCAACGAAACATCAATTCATACTATAAAAAATTTAGGCTACATTCGAAGTTCAGATCTAGAAGTTTTAGACAAATATAAATGATTGGTAAAGTAGCAAAAGGTCGACAGACAAATGTCGATAAAAGAAAAATGTCGACGTAGAAAAACATCGACATGGAAAAATGTCGACCGTGCAAAATGTCGAGAGTGCAGAATGTTGAAAAAAATAACAAAATTGAACTGTGATCAAATTATATCCGGCCTTTCCTAGCTGATTTCTAGAAACATCGAAAATCCCCAAATCTTTTTCTAAATAAGTTACAATTGTAGCCCGCGAAATTCTGTTCAAAATGAGACTCCCAGCTCTACACGATCTTTCTTTGCAAAGTTATCGAATTTACAAGGAAAGCCTTAAATTTATTTTTCCATTTTCTTTCTATAGCTCAGATGACGATGAACATTTAAGGCTTTTCTTGTAAACTCTATAACTTTGCAAAGAAAGGTCGTGTAGAGCTGGAAGATGTCTCATATTGATCAGAATTTCACGGGCTACAGTCGTGACTTATTTAGAAAAAGTTTTGGGGATTTTTCGAGGTTTCTGGAAAACTAGTTTTCTAGAAATTGGCTAGAAAAGGACCATGAACCCAAATGAATATCATATTCGAAATCAGCATGGTCGATTTCCTACAACTCACTACATTTCGTTAAAAAAACGAGTATATTTGGAGAGGTTCCCTCATTAGCTTTATTTGTTTTATTGGAAGGCCCAAACTAGCGGTAAAAACCGTCATTTTTTGAATCATTTGGCGAACAATAATGAAACTCGTCTGTCCTCAATTTTAACTGAAGCTATTCAGGGCCCAAGCAATAACTATTTCGGCTCTTCTCTTACACAAAATCAGAGCAAATATTACTACTTCGCCTTCGGATTTTACAATAAAACATTTGTACTTCGACATTTTTTCTGTCGCCATTTTCATTGTCCTCCACATATAGGCATGCACCAGCTACAGTTAACTGTAAAACTATAACTGTTATAACTGTAAAACTATAACTGTTATAACTGTAAAACTATAACTATCATAATTGTTCCGAAGATAGTTCAGAATGAGTTATCGTTGTACTATTAGCATAGGTTTCAGAGTAAGACAAAAAAAGGACATATATTTAGCTTTT
>CAJNOQ010002148.1:0-25954 GCA_905250885.1 Didymodactylos carnosus | reverse complement strand
TGTAAATGTAATTCCTTTTTACCAACTTTTAGAACTATAAAATTTTAAAAGTTGGTCGAAAGAGGTCTGGCTGCCGCCGACGGAGGAAAGGGTGTATTTCAAAATAAAGTTCATATTCGAAAAGCGCATAAAATTCTCTTTCTAGTCCATGTCTTTTTGTTTTCCGAAAAGTTTGCAAAGGCGAAATATCGAGGGCTTCGGGAAAACATCTCTGAAAAATCAAAATTTAATGCTAAAAATCTGCGATTTGCGGAGATTGATAGATAATTCAAGTTTGCATCGAGCTGTTAAATCAGAAAAATTGTTTAGTTGACGGAAGTGGCTGAATTTTAAGACAAATTGGGAAAAATATTTTTCGAAAAAAATTTTTCAAACTTTTCAAAAGGTTTCACTCAAAACTTGTCGATAGCTACAGTGATTTGAAAATTTGTGGAATTCACGTTCATAATTGCTTCTTCTATAGCTGTTGGCGGTTGTGGAAGAGGGTACGTTTCTGAAAATTCCTTTTTAATTGATGAAGATTGCGTGGAAGCGGTTGTGCTCATTTGTGTTGTTGTTGTGATTGTTGTCGTTGGTAGTTCGACGAAAGGACTTGAAACGTCGTCAATTGAACTCGATTGCTGTGTGCAGCTATTTCTTCATGAAATAAGAATGTCATATCTTCTATTCCTTCTAATAGATCTTCACGACGTTTGAGAAATAACAGTTGCTGTTTTAATTTTGGTATAAGACTTTCAACTTTTTTAGCAGAATCCAACAACAATAGAGTTGGTCCATCGATATATTGTTCTAAATAAAAAATAAAAAAATTTTTAGTTAATTAATGAGGATGAGACACACTCAACCAAGCTTCCCGAGTAGGTGCGGATTCCTTCCTCCTTAAATGGAACGCTTTCTGTGAAAATCTGAATAAATTTTCTACTAAACTTAGTAAACTTCAACTTAACTGTAGCAAAAGAACGTCATTAGCGAGTTTTCTAGAAAAAAAGTGACTAATGGCAAATTTTGTTGTGTTAAATGGCAAATTTTGCAAACATTTCTAGCAGAAAGTTAAAATAAAAAATTCTACCATTTTCTGCGAAAAAATCTTCCCCCATCACAGCCAAAAACAAAAAGAAGCACTGCACTCAACCATGAAACTATTTTCATTTGAAAACATTTACGTGCACCGTTTTCGACTTTTATGATCAATAAATTACACATTTAACGGTCAAAAAAATCTTAGCATCGTTGCTATAATTTTAGAGTCATTTTACCTTCTGATAACTAGTGGCGGCGCCAGGATTTTGCTCTGGGGTGGGCTTAGCCCACCCATTTTGGGAACAGCAGAAAAAACATTAAGCTCATTTCGAATACATTGAAAAATTTTCAGGGTGGGCTTAACTTCCTTTCGGGTGGGCTCAGCCCACCCTAGCCCACCCCTGGCGCAGCCACTACTGATAACTTTGCTACCAATTTCTGTCTTAGGATAGGGGAAACCTAAAGATTAATATGAAAACTTCACCTTAAAAATTCGTCATATGACTTGTTAAACTAACGTAAGCTCGACCATCTATATCATAGATATCCATCGGTTTGTGAAAATATTTCAAATTATCAGGCTTAACTATCTCTCTAAGTTATTTCCAGATTCAACTTCATATGCACAAAATAATAATTATAACACACGGTTTCCAGTTTATCCACGACTAAGCACCAAACATCTAGTAATTTCACAATATAAACAACTTGAAGAAACAGTGGAGTTTCCTCGACATGTTGTACAGTATAAACATAAACTGCTGCAGGACGATAATAAACATTAGAATGTACTAATAACTAAGTATGACAAATTTTATCGTATTGTGTTGTATTTGCATATTGTCGAGTTAGTGCTCTAATATCATGAGCTAAGTCATTAAAATTTAATATCTTCACTGAGGACACAGACTCATTCATTGCTAGACGATTTTGTTGAGTTAATGTGGAGCAAGTTCTCAACTGATCTCGAACTATTAAAGTTTTTGAGATGTTTTTGCAGTTATTTGATCTCTGTGCAGTTTTTTCTAATGATTGATGTCATCCTTCATAACGCATACATATAGAACGTATTGCTGGTCCATTAGCCTTAGTGCTGTTTGAATATTCTGTGCAAAAATGAGTTTTCGGTTTGAGTTTTTCTGCAAGAAGTTCTGTCATGAGACACTGGAATTCAATTTCTAAGATTCGAAGATATGGTAACCAACTCTTACGAAACGGATAAGCCATTACAAATTCTAAGATTTGACGCAGACTCCTAAAATATCAATAAAAAGTGTTTGATTTTCGACGTCTCTTCTGATTTTTAAGCATATTTGTTGCGCTTAATCATGCAGACAAAAAGACGTAAAATACCGAATGGAATACGTCAAAAAACAGAAGCCATCAGAGAAAGTAATGAATAACTTGCTGATAGATACGAAAAGTCTCTAAATTCTGAATGATATCGTAAAATATAATAGGAAACAAACTACAAAAAACAAATTAAAACATCAAAAAAGCTATTGAGTTAGAGTTGTAGGAGGAAAAAGAAGTGAAGTGTAAAATGTCACCCAAACAGAATTAACTTGTGATGAGCAGATCCAACAATTTTATCATTGTTTAAATGCTTTATTAGGACAGATGGTGGCTTGTTCAAAGAGCCTATGTCGCCGTACTTAAATGTTTGAAATTGTTCTTTGATTTTATTGTACGTTAATAATTTTTTACGAGAAATTTCTTTTAAAATAGCCAAAAGAATGAGTGGACAAGTCCCTTCTAGAAAGTCGTGCATCAAGTCTCCGGGTAAACTATTGACTGCATTAAATCCATCAGGTGTCTCTAGAACACTAGGACCATTTACACCATATGTGAATGATTTAAGATGAAGCTCGTGATTCGTTGGAGTTCTTTTCAGATAAGAAATATCACTAAGTGGAATGGCACGATTATTATAATGAATTAAGCATCGACAACAAAAGTAATTTGAGTTAAAATTTGTTTGAAAATTGACAATCTCATTAGCACCAAGGTTATCTGTACACAGAATTGTGAAACTAAATGAAATTCTCACATCAAGCGATCGGATATAAATTCCACTAGATTGTAATCTGTTCAAATCTTCTATGAGAGGCTCATAAAACTTTCTGTACTTATCTAATGTATCCAGAAAATTTGTGTTTGTTATTGCAAGTAACATTATTGACGACAACTTGCTTCGATGATGATCACGAATGCCTTCCAAAAGACAGTAAATGATGGTTAGCTTATGTACGTCCTTCTTCGCACCTAATGGGTTTGTTACTTCAATTCCGTCGGTATATAACTGTAACACACTCTAAAAAGAAATCATATTCTCGGAACCGCTTAACGGGTTTCCGAAAATGAAACTATATGAAACGTTTATCCGTTTCCAAGGAAAGGGTTTCCGAGCGCTCCTAAACCCTTTTCTGCTCCGGAAACCCATTTTCTTCGCGTTCAACTTATTTCTCGGAAACCGCCCAAAAAAAGATTTTCGAGCTCTCGAAAATGCTTATCCGTTTCATATAGTTTCATTTTCGGAAACTGTCAAAGAAAGGTTTCCGAACGAATTTCATAAAAATACTTATCTATCTTACCTGTTTTATTCTGTAGTCTGTAGGGCTATTACTATTACATTTTTGCATCTAGTTTGATGAAAGGACAATAAACATTCATCATTATTATTCGCTCCAGGCGAGGCTTCCCATTAGCGATAAAACCGGAGATATACTAAGGTATTTCATGTCTTAATAAGCGTTGCTTCATTTCCTACTCAAGTTTTTGCAAGAGACAAATTGTCGATACTCTAACGATCACCTTTTGTGATGCGACTGAACTTTGCATCATAGATAAAAGAACTTAAAACAAAGGGTTCTGTCGGAAACGCACAGGGTTCCAAAACCGAAGTGTTTTCGAGAAAACTTTTCACGTACCGAAGAGGATATTCTCGCAAACTGAAAAGGATATATTCGGATACCCAGCAAGTTTCTAAAGGAAGTTTAGGTTCCAAAAGGGTTTCGGAGAATACTCTTTCGGCTTCGGAGGATACCTTTTCCGTTTTCGAACATTTTCGCCAAATATCTGTTAGGTTTCCGGCAGTTCGGATACCCTGTACCGTATTCTCAAATATCCTTTCGGTTTCCAAAGTCACCTGTAAAACCTCCAAGGGTTTCGTATTACAGTTCCAAAACCAAAAAGAGTTTCCGAACCACATTCAGTTCCTGAGAAAACGCTTTTTTTTTAGAGTGCAGTAGATTATTCTTATTCACATGTTGCCCGTTTTCGCTATCTCGAAATGAAAACGTTAGATCAACATCCAACGATGTTCTTTGGTTCTGATCATTTATATTTTGCACTATTGTTGTTAAAATTTCTTTCTCATTCAAAATCTGTTGTAAAAGTTCCTTCATCGGGACGTAGTAGACACATTGTTTCTTATTACGACTATGTTCGAGCACAACTTCTCTCGGTGGTATGTAACTAAAAAATTTCTTACATAAATTCTTGAATTGATGCTCCGATTTTATAGTACGATCAATCACATCAATTACTTGTGCAATTATTTTGTAGACAGAAGTAAGAGCAATTGTTTGTAGATCAGGTAGGGTGATGGTCTGAAGAGACGTTCAACAAAAGCGCAATCAAAAATTAAACAGATGCAAAATTTTTATTAGGAGACGCACAAAAATTTAAGTTTAGAAAAAGTGAATTGAACTAAGTGAACTGTGTGAAAAATTTTAGTGACTGCTAATCGCGCACCCTGTGATTTGCTGAAAACGTATTGCTTTGTAATTCACTTTTTCCAGTAACAAAACACCTTGCCCCATGTCTAAAGTATCACTGAAATTTTATGCGTAGCGACAAAATGAAAATGCACTATTGTACTTTAAAAATACTGAAAGATAAAATAAATTTTTCTTTCGCCAAAAAATGAGTAAGCCTTCAATTATAACCGCCATGAAAACTACAGCGTAAAACGTACCGCTTTCTGCCGTATCAAGGTTAAAACTGTATTTATTAACGAAATCATGTAGTTAGTACTCAGCTGAATTGGATTCTGTAGAATGACGTGTTCTTCTCTTACTTGAAGTAAAAAACGACAGCAGATTCTTTGTAAGTCATCAATACTTGTCGGCTCGTCGTTGTCAAAGGTCGGTTTTGGCAGCGGCTGTGGAATAATCACTAGGGGTATGTTAACGTCTTCACTAATCTGTGAACTAATTTCGTTTTCTAAGTCATTTAAGTCTAATGAATTAAGTAAAAGAGAATCATCTATTACATTAGTATTTCGATGATTAACACTGTCTGATTTGTTCTTTAAAAGATTTGAATGCTTCCGATATATATGTGATTTGTACGAGATGCAGTTAGTGTAAGATTTAGAGTTTGGGCCACAAATTTGACAAGCTAGAGAGAAGTTGGGCTCGGAGAAATGATATACAGTTAAATGTCGATGATAAGATCGAAAATCTACGAATTATTTCGTTGGAGCACAAAAATAACACGTAAAATCCATTCAATTGTTTTTAGGAAACTAATTAGCTGTGAACTAAAATACAAAACAGGAAAAAATCTTTGAAAGTGTGTTGGAGCGGAAATAAAACCACGCAACAGAGAAATGGTGACAGTCTAGAGGTGAGAAGCTCATGGATGTTTCCGCGGGCTTGAGTAATGTTCGAATAATACACACAAAATTTGAAACTGTGCGCTGTTTACTATCGCTGATGCACGTAAACACGCATTTACACTTCTTCGCTTATTTTTCTACAAGAAAATTAATTTCTATGATGTGCAAACGAAGTTACGATAAATAATTTTTGATTTGTTATTCTCTTTACTTATTTTATATAATTATTACTTTACTAATTTACATTTTATTATTTTTTCCAAGAATTTCGAAATCCGTAAAATCAAGTCAAGTCTTTTTCGCTATTTTTATGACAAACTGATTAATTTCGAAAAATACTTGACTGCTTTTCTTACATAGTGAAAATTTATTTCTAAGAATAAAAACTATAAAAAACGCAAAGAGAAAAAGCTTCATTTTTTTCTTGTATCTTTTCAAAGCGACATAGTTATAATAGTAAATAAAGTCGGATGCAAAAGGGCGTTGTTAGACGAAAAATGATTTGTGTTCTTTAGCGTTACGCTTGCAAAAACACAGAAGCAAAATCATAAGAAGAAACAATAACTGTGGTATAAAAAGAAGTCCAGATTTTTTTGCACTAAAGGAAGCAAACAACTGCCTTTTTGGAACGGTCTTTTCGTTCCTTTCTTTCGCAAGAAACCCATGAAAAACAAACAAACAAAATCCGTTTGTCTTTGCACTGTCACAAACAGGGACAAAATTTATTTTTTGTTGGTAGAAGTAGACCAAGATCACAGAAAAAAATCTAGCGCTTCTCACCTCTGCAAAAACAAAAACAAATGTGCTACATAAAGGATGATTCACAGCACAAAACCACGTGAAGATGCTTTCGGCCTTCCTCAATTTAAAGCAAGATTACGTCACACAGATTGAAAGACGTTTCTATTATCACATTTGAATGAAAAGTCGCAGAAATGCTTTCAGGATAATGCTGAAATTTACTCACCTTCAAATTTTTTAACAATATCATTTTCTAAAAATTGTGATATCCATTTAATAACATCAGTAGTAGATAATAACTGTAGATCCATATTTGAGTCTGTGTTATCTACAAGCACAGCAGAAAAAAATGAAATCCAAAACTAAGCAAACAAAAGAAGAGAAAAAACATCAATTATACGGAGCGTCCAGTATCGTTTTCGTCTGACTTCGCTCTGTAAAGATCAGAGGTTTCGAAAAGGATTTTGTGGTAAAGTGTACTTGTACAAGTTGTTTTTTCGAAGGCAGAGTGCAGTAACCTGAATACAAAGCAAAAACTATCAAAAATGAAAGCTACACGTTGTTTTTCAAAACAGATTGTATGGAGCCTTGGCTCTGCTGATACACCCTCATAATTAGAAACCTGATAGTGATGAGGAAGAGAAATGGGCTTCCTAATGAAATTCATCTCTATAATCAACCTAAAAAGAAAAGAAATCAATGTTTGTTTGCAAATCGGCCAAACAGAATATAATAACCTTTCTGTCGAGAAAAAAAACTACGAGTTGAGCAGCGTTTCTCAAGAGCCGAATGAGTAAGTAGCACTTGACGAACAAGTCTATTGACAACATTGACAGAAATATCATCAGAACGCCAGACCTTCGAACGGCGCTAGTTTATCGGCATGCACGAAACTAAGACACGTATCAGACTCCAAGTTCCTTTATATCTCTCAATATTGTTGAAAGATATCGCATTGGCTATTAAATACGTCTGGATCAGGTTTTCTCAACAACTGATTCATTGATGCACTTTAGAAGCTTATTTTAAGGTTCGTCAGAAAGCTGTTCCGAACCTTGAGAATAAAGTTCCGCTACATTACACGCAAAAATTTCTGTTTTCTTGAAAATTCACCGTGTCGCCCTAAGTCTGTTTTCTACACTTGCTGATCTCGTAAACTACAGATTCTTCGACGGATTAGAACATTCCTGCAGCTTGGGCGTAGGTTCAATACAAAATTTTCATTCATTGGCGATCTAGTGAATGGGAAAAAACCAAATTTCAGTAAATTCGTGAAGTCTTCTCGATTCAGAAATCTAAAGCGAATAAGAAACTCGTTCTTCGTCTCAAACTTTTATCCGTATGTGTGTCAACAAGCAACAAAGAATTGGCAAGATAATAAGTGAATCGCTCTATTTCAGAATCAGAATAAAAAACGATGACTCAGTTTCATTTTTAAAATGAAAAGAAAATAAGTATTCTAGATTTTCACTTCGTTTTTTAATTTTGGTGAAAAGCTTATCCCGTTCTTCATTCACTTTAAACAACCCTTTTGGTTGCTTACAAAAATGTATGGTTTTTCAACTGTAATAAAAAACGACAGTGGTTTTTTACAAATGATGAAAAACTAAGGTAGTTTTTTGGACATATCAAAAAATTCTTTTTATTCTAAGCTTTATTTTCAAAAAAAGTAAATGGTTTTTTACGAAAAATAAAAAACTATGTTGATTTTTTATTATCGATAAACAACTCGTGATAGCTTTTTAATAATCTTTCTTTTTAACCAAAAAACCCTCGGATAAAAAACCACCGGTTTATTACTGAACAAAAAACTAGTTTAGATTTTTTAGTTTCAATGAAACGGTTTTTTATCAAGTCTACAAAACGATTCCCAGTTTTTTAATCTACGACTTTTTTTTAGAGCGTAGTATATATGTAATGCTGGTTTTCTTCGAATAACTTAGAAATTATTCTCTTGAACGATTATACAAGTCATCGAAGCTTGCCTTTGCCTATGGATTAGTATTATTGATAGTATCGGGGTTTTGAGATTGGTACTAAGAACAGTTCCATGATTCAAAGGAATCAAAAAGTAACAAAATTAGAGAATCATATTTATAAGTTCAAAATCAAATATAATGAAATTCGACAAATGTCGTTCGAAAAAGTGGTCTGGAGAAGAGCACTTTCGAAAGCGATCTCTTGTGGCGCTGATCCTATTTGTAGCGGTCTTTATTTGGTTTACTTTTCAAGTGACCACTCGGGAAACGATTTGCAAGTGGTTTTCTTTAAAGCACTTCTCAAAGTGTTCTCCAATCAAACACGTCAAAAGCACGGCAAAACAATATCGCTACAAATAGGAGCAGCACAATCGGAGAGCACTTCCTTTTTTTACAGTGTATAGAAAACTGAGCGAAACATATCACCGGAAAAAAAATAAAGTTGGTTTAGAGTTGCTGAAAAGTGGTTTTTCATACTCAGCAAACTCGATAACCCAGAAGATTTTCTGTTTTTGGCCCGAGGTACTTCCGAAAGTTTAGGAAAAGTTTTCAAATTAATATTATTTTTCCATGGAAAACTTTTTGCGCCATTTTGTTTCAAAATTTTTCTTAAACTTTCGGAAGTACCCCGGGCCAAAAATAGAAAATCTTCTGGGTTATCGAGTGTGATGAATACGAAAAATCACTTTTCAGCAACTCTAAACCAACTTTATTTTTTTTGTTCCGGTGATATGACATGATTATTTTTCATTCATAAGTCTTTCGATATGATACATAGAGTTTCACTAGACTTCTTAGTTTCTGCGTGAAAACCAACATTATTACAAGATTCAGCATAGTCGCTAATCTGTACTCTATTTCTTTTGAAAGTTCCACGATTTCAAGTTTGAGAAATAAGGAGGTCTTCGTAGGATTTCTACCACACCCGAATCAGTCTCCTCTATCGAATACCGAAAATTGCAAGTGTCTATTGCTATTTATTCGGCTGTTATATAAAATATATCTGTGACCACTTTATTGTGAAATGGATAGTGGTTTCATAGGGTTTCTGTATTACTACCTATATGTTTATTGAAAGTTTAGTTGGAAATTCACCATGTCGAATGAAAACTGTCTCCTTCAAAGAGTACAATTGGAAACTAGTTGACTAGTCAAACTTTAGAAGGCTTATTGTGTTTATGGTGCCGGTCAATTTTGAAATGAATAATAGATGCAGCTCAACAGAAATAATTTGTTATTCTAAAAAGAACATCTTAAAAGCATCAGATCAGTTAAAAATTGATAATCCGGTGTCCTTATCCGGTTTTATATTTGCAAACTCATTTTTTCAATTTAGCTATGGTTTTCATACTGTTATTATTAGGTTTTCATACTGTTTATCATCGATAATAATAACATAATAAATAACACAGGTAAAAATCATTCAATATTTAATTTAATGTTCATGATTAACTGTGCATCGTTGCCTGATACAACTGTTTTTAAATAGTCTTTCGTTAAAATAACTTCTCGTCCAAATCGATAGTTGATATAATCATACGTATCATTGATAGTTTTTAAAAATTGTATAACTTCGCTCTGGGAAACAAATTTTGATGACTCCAACTGTTCTACATCTTCGTACATTTTTTGTATACCGTACGCTTCAGCTTCTTTCATCTGCCTATTATAGACCGCTTTTGAGCTAGCTGTTTTTTTTATGATTTTTTCATACTGTTTCAATACTGCATTTGGTACGCGTTCTTTTCGATAATTTTCTTCGTCATCTGTACCGTAATTTCTAACAAGATAGGTTTTAACTCTTCCATCTTTCATTTTTGCCGCACGTTTTCTTAATCGACATAAAATATATTCATGTGAATGTTTCATTAATTCTTTCAATTTTGTCCAACTTTTGAGACTTTTGCTGATATCAAATCCTGCATTTTCCGGCTTAATGAATATGTTCGATTTCATCTGATTAATTTTACCAAATAATATTGTCTTCTTATCGGCTGGTAGCTCTGGCATATCTAGACCGTAGTGAGCACGTTGTTGATGTAATAGCTTAGCTAATGCTGTGAAGTGTGATGATATACGTGCAGTACCAAATCGAATTAAATAAGCTAATAAAGAGTCAATATCAGAGTCTTTTTCTTCCTTGCTAACCACTGTAAATGTGCCTTCAACAAATGTCTGATCGCGGTTAACGGCTATTGCATAATAAAACCATATTAATGATATTATTGATTTTACACCGTGTAGTAACGTTATTCTATCATCTTTATTTATCAGAAGATAATTAAATAATGCTCCATAAAGTACATTATGAAATATATTTTGGACTTGTAAATTTGAAAATGGTTGCTTTAGTTCAGAATTTATTGTAAATAAAAATTCATGAAACGAATTTAGTATTTCCTTTAAGTCCAATGATAGTTTTTCTTTAACTAGATTCTTAATATCCACATTCTCAATCAGTTCAAATTGAAAAGACTTTGCTTTATCTAATCTACACGACTTTGAAAGTATACCATTAATATTATCATCACCATCATCATTTATCATTGTCACAACAGCATCTTCGTGTCCAGTATAACTGTGAAAAAATAGCAGAAAAGCAATACTAAGTGAAACAAATAGTTTATTCATCATATTAGTAATCGTCAAAATATGTCTTTTGTGTTGGAAAATATAAACAAAAGATTGACATGCGTTATCTATGTTCAAACTACATAGTGATGTTTTATATATATTGTCGCGACTACAGACATTGCAGCAGCATAATAGATTCAGACACTAATTAAATTAGTAGTCGTTTTGTAAATACTCCTAAATGTGTATACTACACATTTGAACGAGACATCTGTTATCGAAAACGTAGAAAGATAAAGCAAATAGTTTTACAATTTAATCATTGTCAATATTCAGTATAGTTATTAGACCGAATAATTTTTCTTTTTACACATATGTTCTTGTTTTGTAACCTTAATTTGAACAGGTTTAAAAACGAACAGCTAACAAGAACGCTACTTGACAAGTTTCATTTTGTGGGAGCTTTATAGAAGAAGGATGATTGAATTGTGGCGAAAGTAGCTAGCTATTAAGGCAGCATAGACTAAACAATCCATAACGCAATTTACTTTTCGTTTCCTAAGAATGGCTTCGCTCACAAAATATTTCAAGATTTTAACTTTCTTGAGCAAGAAAATAACTGTTTTGTATGTTTAAACTCGTATGAATCACGAGAAAAGCTTGCATAGAATTGATTGAAAATAACAAGATCTTGCTCATAAGAAAATCATCAGTTTCCACTGTGTCAAAAACTTCAGTTTTTTTTTCTTTTCTCAAGCATGAAAAATGTATTAGGTGTCGTCCGTTGCAGCTAGATCAAAGGAGAAAAAGCGTTTGGGGAATGGTAGAATGGGCTGGAATGGACCAGAATGGATCGGAGTGGACCACATTGATGCTGAGTGATAATTTCTATTTTTCTGTGGGTATTCTTAAGGTCCTTGCCCCTTGCTTCCTTCAAAGGGTATTTTTTGACAATTTTTTCGATTTTCCATTTCCGAGGGATCTATGTCAAGCAGGAAAAAGCCGCCACTCCGTGGAGTGTCGAAGTGCTCGGAGTGCCATGGGCTTAAGGAAATTTTATTGAACTGAAGTGTCCTAGAAATCTGTTCCCACAAGCAGAACAAAATGGTTCTATCTGTGGGAAAAGAATTCACAGAATAGACCACGATTGCTCCTTTATCGGGGAAATATTCCCAACAAAAGAACATGATCGTCCCGTTTTTGGAACACGATTGTTCTGTTTTGGAGAAGAATATTGAGAGAAATATCGCTATTTTATTCTAGAAGAAAACAACACACTTCGCAACTGCGGACCATTGTACGGAGTGCCGGAGTTAACCGCAATATTTTCGAAAGCCCTCTGCACAAAAGTCTAGTTTTCCAGAAGTCCATTATGAAAGTCAAAACCACAGCAGATTGCTATCACCACTGGAATCAGCATGTCTGAAAACCTCCAGGCTCTGAGATTCAGCCTGAAATCTTCATTTTAGTAGGTTGTATCCAAATTTTTCTTGTATTGGAAAGACGCTTTTTGAAACAGTTACTCTTGCACAAATGAGTTATGTGCACAAACACATTGTTTCTCAAAATACACACTCGATAGTATATAAGTTTGTCAAATGGAGAATGGAAAAAATTGTCAAAAATGGTATGGAATGGGGTGGATTGGCCCAGTCCGCTTTTCCCCCGTTGATACACTAGATACAAAACGCGATAAATTAAGATGTATAAGACAGAGAGAAGGTTGAACCGGGTTATCGGTCGATACATCTAGATACAACGGATTCATTTATAGATGTATCTAACTATGTATTTAGTAGCGATTTTAATCCGACTCACCGGGCAGCATATCGGGAAATGAATCTGATTGTGCACCGGCTCCAGATGAGACACCCGTTAAATCGCCTATGTATCGTACAACTTCGCGACAAAAACTTTCAAACGATCGCGAGATATATCGATCGCTTCTTCTACTTGCTACGTCCCATCGTCCGGGCTCAAGTTTGGGAAACATCGCCTTCATAGTGAAAAACCTGGAAATCGAGTCAAACCCGATTTATCTAGCTAACCTGGTATCTTTTACTCTTTTATCTCGATACTTTTGCTGGCGAATTGGGTGATACTCCAGCAGATGTATCTAGATTTTTTCTCTTACGTATTCATGGTTGGGTTATGCGGGATGAGAAAACAAATACTTTCCTTTCACTGTGTGCATCTCGAATTACTAGTTTTTTGCGCCATATTCGAATGTTTGAGAAAATACAAACGCTCCTATTTAGATGTCTTACCACTATTTTGTCTTATTCGATCGAATCAGTTTTTCTTCATTAAATTCAGCATAGCTATCTCGTGTTCAAGCAATAAGTTATTGCAATGTATACTTGACATTTCTATGGTAATTTCTGCCTAAAACGTTGTATCTGCTGTCCAAGAATTTCTCTGGCATCTTGTCTAGCTAACGGTCTTCATTTTTTACTCTTTTTTGAAAAGTTATTGCAACAAAGCTACAAACTCATTTGAATTCGCAATAGATGATGAAGTAGATTAAATATTTCTCTACCAAATGAAAGGCGTCTCGGCTCTGAACGTTGATTCGTTATGAAAATACACGTGTTGTACAAACAGTCCCCAAAATCGATTTTGGGACCATCTGAAAAGCGTGTCTAAAAGAGTGAAGACGAGCTGGTAAACATTGAACAAGTATACCAGTTTGTAGAAAATTGTTTGCTCTACAAGATGATCCTTTGTCAAGTTCGAAACTATTCTAATTAATCTGTATTAATCAAAGAAAACCCAGAAAAACGGTGAGGTTGGTGACTCAGAAAACCTTCGACTCAAGAATCTCTCGTTATGAAAATACACGTGTTGTACAAACAGTCCCCAAAATCGATTTTGGGACCATCTGAAAAGCGTTGTTAAGAGATCATCTAGGCCTCCAAAAGCCATTTCTTCATGGAGAAAAACTCATATTAATGAGAAGGCCTCAAAAATACGAAAATTTGGGTTTTCAAGCTGGTTTCAAGTATTAAAAAGTTCACTTTTCATTCAATAAACATCGGACCGAGTTCAGACCTTCGGGATGTAGTCGATTTTCTCCCCTAAACGTGATTCTTAGGTCGAAAAAATCGAAAAAAAGCACATTTGCGTTAATGGGTTTTCCAGAAACCCTTTGGGAAAATCTTAGGGTTTTGTAAACTGTTTTTAAGATCTCCTATAAGTAAGATATAGAATAGCTTAAATGCGCTATATGCTGAAGGTCTGAGCTCGTTCCGCTGTTTATTGAATGAAAAGGGAAGCAGCTTGAAAATCCAAATTTTCGTAAAACTCACTTTTCGGTAGATTTTTGGAACTTTTTCTAAAAGCAAATATGACCACAAGACTCAGCATGATCGATTACGTATAGTCCATCCGTTTTCAAGGCCACCAATAGTCACCGGGTACCAGTCCTGGGACTCGCAAGAAATCCGATACAACACCCGAACCGCGGAAAACCAAGGTCTCACTTGACTCTCATTTTGAAGAAGATATCCTGGGCTATTATAGCATGGAAGAAAATCAATACAGTCCTATTGAAAATTTTTACACACGACCTGGTTTTCTAAAGATCTCCTCGCTGTTTCTCTTAGGTTTTCAATAAAAGTCGTTTTTCTCAGCAAGGAAAACGAATTTTGAAAAAAACTTTACGTACTTTTAAAGCTGGCGTGTTGACCAATCTGATGGTGTGCGAATCATCGATATAGCCCTTCACCCAAAAAACTAGATCGATTTACAAAATGAGGTATACCCAGTGGATAGTCGTTGGTTCGGACGTCCATGACTGTTTACCTCTGAAATGAAATGAAAACCTTTTCTAAATCAGTTTTCAATGCTGATTCAGAAAAATATAGTTCGAACCTTCCATCTTGCCATACAAGCTCAAAAAGTCAGTTTCATCATACAGGACGGTTTGAGGCCTTGTTATAAACTTTATTCTATCAGAATACAAGTAGAAAATATTCCATTATAGTATTCTAAACTAAAACTATCGAAAAACACAAACTCAATTTTTGTACGAACAGAGATTCGAACATGTGAACTTAGCTTTGTAGTAAACTACAAAACTAAATTCACCGTTCTATATCTATATTTTGTACAACGATTGAAGTTGTGCATTTTTATTTTTAATTCAAATAGATATATTCTTATAGAGCAAAGTGTGCTGATCATGAATATCGCCGTCCGAATTTTAAAAAATATCATCTTCAGGGAGAAAGACCCGAAACACTGAGCTCGGATCAAAAACACGAAAAAACGCATCTTTTCAGAAAATGTGCTGTCACCATTTCAGATTGCATTTTAACTTTTTTTAACTGATATTTTCAGATTCTACATCGAAAAGTGCATGTAGAAAACTGTGTTTTAAAGTTTTTCAGCAGAAACTAAAAAACATATCAAAAGGTTCAACCGGCGGAACTTGAAGTTCGACCCATCGATCTCGCAAAAAGATCAAGTCCTTAGGGCTGTAAACTAGCGACCTGATTCTTTCGCCATAAGATTCGCCATGAAATTTAGAATAAAATTATATATGTACATTTTTGAATTTGTTCTTCAGCGTAGGGAAAATATAAACATTGAAAGACGGCGCGTTTTGCCCAAAATCGGCTAAGTGATTTTTCCTAAAACCTTGAATTTCCGTTAAAATCGCGTCGAAGTCATGGTCTTTACCTTAAAAACGATGACGAATCTGACGCAAGTCATTTCAAGGTTTTTCAGCTGGTCTTTGGAGTGTCTCTGGGAAACCTACAGCAAAACATCGCGGAATTCCACACACTACACTCAAATTTTCAGTTTTCAGTCATTCATTGATCTATCACATGTGTCTTTATATCAAAGTCTTTATTAAAAATAAAATGTACTTTACAACATAATAGCTCAACCGCCGGGCGCATTTGATGATTCACTATAGCAAGTGTATTGAGACAACGTATGTGCACCAGATTTGTTGTTTTGAAACGCACGAGAACATATCACGTTTTCTATCTTTGGGAATTTTCCCAGAAAATTCTCGCTCTCTATTTGAGAATTTTTCCAGGGAAAAATCCCTCTAGCACTCTCTCTGTTTTTACTATATAAACACCGAGCTTTACCATGCAAGAGTGTTAGTTGTATTCAAATCATTCTTAACACAAAATAAACTCTATTTTTGTAAGAAATAAATGTTTAATACAAGAGCCAATATATCATCAACGAACCCCACTTCATAACGTTTCAAAACAACAAATCTGGTGCTCATACGTTGTCTCGGTACACTTGCTATAGTGAATCATCAAATGCGCCCGGGGGTTGAGCTATTATGTTGTAAAGTAACTGGCATTTGTTTGTGTCTGTTGTAGACGTGCGCAAATATAGTGAACAGTCCTTTCCAAAAATGATAAATTTGATTAGTGAAGCGCGTCGCAATTTTGAAGAGAAAAAAATTGATCGTAAACTTCAACGACGATTTTGGCGTACGCTACATGCCTATGATCAGGATCAGAATTATAAGGAAGTGCTGTACATGTTCTTTACTTCTCTTGCCAAGGAAAATATCGTTTCGCATCGAAAAATTACAAATACAAATTTAAATTTGTATTTTTAGAACGCTTTTCTTTTTTTTGTGTAGATGAACAAAAGAGCAGATCTTTTCTATTTCGTGATACGCTTTTGTAAAATTTTATTTTTAATAAAGACTTTGATATAAAGACACTTGTGATAGATCAATGAATGACTGAAAACTGGACGGCGATATTCGTGATCAGCACACTTTGCTCATCAGAATATATCTATTTGAATTAAAAATAAAAATGCGTGGTAACTTTGAATTACGCGTGCCTTAGTAATTTTTTTTGGCATGTTTTTTGTGTTCTGTATTGATATAAGCTTTATTCTATCAGAATACAGAGGTCAGAATTTTGAGGTCTTCACATTAATATGAATTTTTCTCCATGAACAAATGGCTTTTGGGGGCTGGGAAGGTGTTATTCGTAATCAGCTCGTTAAGCTGAACCTGAATATGTATAATAATGGCAAAAAAACTTCACTTGAAGTTTGCATTACGTGCATCTTATCTAAAAAAAAACGATATGATCTTTTTACATTTTTTTCGTTGATTTTACGAGTGAACAGAGAATAAATAATAAGCTATAATACACGATCGAAGGCAGACTGCCAGAGTCTCTTGCCATTTTTCCTAGAAACGTTGTCTGTATATAATCTAAGTATGTAACATTGCAGAGAATATGTTTGTGTCTAATATAGATGAAATATTTGCCTGTCGAATAACAAAGAAGAACTAAATATAAAGCAAAATAACTTTTAAGAGAAACTTTTATTTGTGAGAATTTTCTTGTTCTTTGACTCTTTATTTTATTCTATTTTTCTTCATTTTATTTGTCGTCTTCAAGAAGATAATTTTGAAAAAAACCAGAATGTGCAAAAATTCTTGACGTTTCTATAGAATGACGAGAAGTGAAAACATTGAAAGAAAAGAATTTTTTGTCGAGCATAGGTGTAAATATAAAATTCTTTTTCATTCTGTTCTTGCTCGGCTATTTTCTAGGTCAGAGAATGCCTTTTTGAAAAAATTTATCATGTTACTGATCCAGTAAATCAATATAAAACACCATCGATATACGACGCCGGCAAGGTAAGAGAAATATAGACATTAATATTATAAATCGAGCGCATAAAATAAATTGGAATATGTTTCCTAGCAATATTGAACAACATGGAAAGTAATGATAAAAATGTACTACATTCGAACAGAAATAGACGAAATATTGAGGGAAACATGGGTGTTTGGCTTGATTCTCTGATAAATACTGCTGATGGTAATTTAAAGGCAAAAGAATTAATAAGACGTGCAGTTAACTACTTAAAAACATTCGATAATAGCGATGAATGTACTAATTACGTCATGAACACTAAAACAGAAAAAATATTTTTTATTATTTCTGGTACATTTAGCAAAATTATTGTACCTATTCTACATGATATTCAACAAATTCAATCGATCTATGTGTTTTGTTCAAAAAAAGAGAAATACGAACAGTTAATGAAAAATTATAAAAAAATACGTGGATTATACGATGATATTAATAATGTTTATTTAGCATTAAAAAATGATGTATATATGTCCGTTAACGATGATTTACTCATAAGTGTTTTGCCATCTACAGTTGTAGTAAATAATAAACAAGAAGCGTCATTTATGTATTTTCAATTGTTAACAGATATTTTAATTCAAATGGATGACATTCAGAAAAATGCTAAGAAGGATATGATTGATGAATGTCGAGAACAATATACGGGAAATAAACAAGAATTAACTGTCATTGATGACTTTGAAGAGAATTACTCATCGGACAAAGCTGTATGGTGGTATACACGTGACTGCTTTCTCTATCGAATATTGAATAAAGCTCTTAGAGTACAAGATGTTGATATTCTTTTTAAACTTCGTTTTTTTATCAAAGATTTACATCAACAACTTGAACAATTACGCTCACAAAACAATGAAACAGGTACTTTAACAGTGTATCGTGGACAAGCAATGGTCAAAGAAGAATTTAATAAATTACAAAATCATATTGGTGGTTTTCTATCGATGAATAACTTTCTATCAACGTCTACAGATCAACGTGTGTCTCTATCATTTGCTCAGCAATCATTGAAGCAATCGAATGTAGAATCTGTATTATTCGAAATGGACATTGATTTGTTAAAATGTACACGCCCATTTTACAACATAGCAGAATTGAGTTATTTTAAATCAGAAGCAGAGATTTTATTTTCAATGGGCACTGTATTTCGAATTAAATCTATTAAACAACAGGATGATCAAATATGGAATGTAAAATTGATTTCAAATGGTGATGAAGATAAAGAACTACAAATATTGAAAGATCATATGAGAAAAGACATTAGTGGTGGAAGTTCTTTAAGTATTTTGGGTGCGTTAATGTTGAAAACAGGACAATATGATAAAGCCGAACAATTTTATTTGATGATACTTGAACAGATTGACGAAAATGATCTTAATAGAGGAATATATTATAACAACCTCGGAGAAATTTATTTACAAAGAGACGCTTATGAAAAAGCACTTGTATATTATAAAAAGAGTTTGGAATTTAAATTAAAATATTTACCTCAATCTTATTCGTCACATGCATTAACTTATAATAGTATTGGCAGTGTATACAAATATCAAGGCGATTTAGACGAGGCACTAACTTATATGAACAAAAGTTTGACTATTTGTCAGAAAATTTTTTTACCAACTGATTATGCTTTAGCAATACCGTACAATAATATTGCTAGTGTGTATGATGATAAAAAAGATTATGCTTTTGCACTCGATTACTATTTGAAAGCACTTGATATATACAAAGTATCTCTTCCGTCAAATCATCCATTATTAGGTGTCATTTATAGTAATATTGGTACGGTCTTTCTCAACCAGAGTAACTATACGCAGGCATTAAAATATTATGAAATAACACTGAATAATCAGCTGAGTTCACTGCCACCAGAACATCCATCTCTCGAGATCACGTATAATAATATTGGATGTGTTTACTATGATCTAAACAATTATGAAGAAGCCATAAAAAACTTGACTATAGCCGTCGAAATTGCAAAAAAATCGAATCATCCTGATATGCACTCATATCAACAATTGATCGATGGAATTCGTAAGAAAATGTGACTACAGATATGTCAACTGGAGATTTAGACTTGTACGTTAAACTAGTTTTGAAGAATATCTGTATGTATTTCGACTTATGGACTCCCTTAAATAATTTTTAATTTTAGTTTAAATTATTCTACCTTCTGTATTTATGCACATAATGAAAAAAAACATTTTGACACAAAAACCATTTTGTGACAGCTGGTCTGCCATTGTAAAAGTACTAGGACAAGTTCTTAATATTAGTATTTGTACTACTCGAAATGCTCTTTCGTGTGGTATGCCCGACGGTAGTGTAAGCTCTGCTGAGGCACAGAAAAACAAGATCAACGTTGCTTTTTATTAGAGAGAAGGCCGAAACTTGATATCACTAAATAAGCATGTAGAATATGACTTTTTTAGTGAACAAGTGTACGATTCTGTGTAAGTTTCTATGCTCTACACGACAGGAGCGTTGAAATTTTCGAGACTATTAGGTCTGGCTATTGTGTAAAGTGACGGTTTCAAGTACTTGGTAAGTATTTGGAAAGGTTGGCAAGTATTTTCAAAATTTCTCACTTGCCATGTACTTTCAGAGGTACTTCTCAATGATAAAAATACCTGCTTTTACTGCTAAGAAGTACCTTGTGAAAGCCCTTTGAAAATATCGTTTTAGGTTTTTCAAGTAGTGAAGAATTTTCCAGTTTGAGCAAAAAATTATGCCCAGTGGTAGTGTGACCAAAAGTATTTGGTGGTACCCTAGACTAAAGGGAAGGGAACAACTAAATTTTTGTTTAAGTGGATTTCCAAATTAGCCGATAAACACTCAGCATCCCTTTTGTGAAAGATTGTTTGAGTTCTTTTTACTGTATAACTGAAAATAGCACTTTAGACTATAACAAAAACGATTTCTTTGTAAAAATCAACATTTTTGCTTTCTCTCGACTACTTAGTTTAGGTAACTCAGTACCAAGTACTATGCTAAGTGACGACTGATCAAAAAATACTGATATTGGCACTGTTAAATCATGTACATTCTCATACGAAGGCTCTCATAGGAAACGGGATCTAGTGGTGAGAAAGATGGTTGAATTTTGTTCGACGCTATGCCTCTAATTTCATGAGCTAGGCTGTGGTGATTACGTTACGTGCTGTTTGATATTAGTTATTACTTTCTGAAATACTATCTCTTATTTGTTACGAAAATATGCACCTGTTGTTTAAAAAGAAAAATTTTACTAATAGAATTTTATCTCTTTAATAATTAGTCACAGTATTCTTATTTGAGTGTAATATGGCGTCGGAGTCTAACTATGCTGATTTAGTTGAGCAATATAAACGTGATGGCTTTGTTATTATAAGAAATATCTTAGATACCAATTTAATTCATGAATGTCAACAGCATATTGAACATTTACAACGAAAATATCCGGATATACCGAGTGAACATTATCATCATATTATGATGAGAAATGATCCATTTTGGATACGTTTAGTTTCTGATAAACGATTATTGGATCTGGCAACAGTATTTGGTTCACCATTTATACAAGAAAAAGAAGGGGTTGCTTTATTTTCATCGCATTATTTTTGTAAGCCGCCAAAGACAGGAATGGCTGTACTATGGCATCAGGATGGTAATAATACCCAGACATGTTAAGCTTTGGAATATTGATTTTAATTTAATCAGGTTCATACTGGCCACTGAGACCGATGAACGTATTAACAATGTGGTTGGCTATTGATGACAGTGATACAGAAAATGGTTGTCTGAGAGTTATAAGAGGTAGCCACACTAATGAATTAGCACAATTAAAAGATGATGTATCAATCGTCAATGTGCTAGGCAGTTACACACACAGAGATGAAGATATTGATCAAAGTAAAATTGTGGATCTTGTTCTAAAGCCTGGAGGTATGGGAACAAATTTATATCATTTGTTTACAGAAGTCAGAGAAACAACCATTCGTAGCGCTTGTGGAACGCTTTTTTGTCTAATACATAAAAACTGTCCACTTGACTAAGTTTGTGGATGGATAGAATATATTCTGTAGGGAGGGGGGCAGGAAAGAGGCTTCATAGAAAAAAGTCCGCTGAAGATACAGCGCAATAACTTTTTCACAGGACAAAATTTTTTTGAAGCGAATATCGTTGTTTTTCTCGTATGATACAAAAACAGTTTTCTTTTGTGGACAAGACTATATAGCACTATAGGTCAAATAGAGTCAGAAGTATTTCTCTCAAATGGTATGTCATTAGATACAATACTGTAAGCGGATTACGAATAGGGCATTTATCTTTCAAAAATTTTATCAGTTCGAAAATTTGATTACTGCCCAAAGATCCGATTTTAAAGCCTAGAATTGTTATTCTTTAAGCGTTTTAAGAAATCCAAAAGACTTTGTGTTCGCTATCTAATCTTCAAATCTTTATGAAAATATAATATTTCTCTGAGATGGAAGGCCTAGGCTCTGAGTTGTCTTGTCATCGGTACACCGCACGAAGCGCGAAAGTGAGACTGAAAATATTGTAAAAGGTTTGATCAAACCAACGAGTCTGTTTTATTTCGAACTACTTGTTTTAAGGCATTCAGTTTTAGAGAAGTGAGAAAGTTAAGAAAGGAATATTTGAAGGTTAAAGATGGAATTTAGGCACCATTTCGTTAGCATAAGGTCGGAAGAACTGAAACTCGCAGAAAGTTTTAATGATTACTGTACATGATGAACAAAAGTTTTTTACGTTGTAAACTTTACAAAGTAAAAAATGTAGGCTGAATATATTACTGAGTAATATATTCAGCCTACATGGCTCTCGTAGCCCACTAAACGCTTTATTGTTTCCTCACAGACAGAAGACTTATATTGTATGCTTCTTTATCGTTTATCTAATTTATAACTAAAGATATAGTATAGTATTCATCATCCTAACATTATTCATGGTTCTAAAGCAAATACAAGTAACAGGAGAAGATGTGGATTAACAATAAGGTAAGAGCATTTATAAAAAGAAAAAAGCGAACAAAATCTTGATTGATGATGTCCGTTCCTTTATTCAGATATATTTCTCCAACAACCCAATGTTTAGACCCAAAACAGCCTGTAATGATGATGCGGGGTTCACCTATAGATGGTATTAATACATATCATAGTTGGCCAAAGTATCGTTCAGGTTATGATTTGCCATTTGATGGATGCGAAACGTGGAATGAGAAAAGAAAGATTGTTGATGAAGATGAAGAATATTTTCAAAGAATTGATTACAATGTAATGGAAAATGAAATTAAAACTGATTTATTTGAATTTATTTCTAAATTAGGTGGAAAGAAAGCTGCGAGTTGTTGTGAAGAAAGAATTCCGTTTGGTCACTCATTTTTCTTAAAATAAAACGAATGGTTTAATTTGTTCAAAATTCTACCAATTTCCGAATAATACTAACAAACTACCGAAACATGATGTAAGGAAACTTAGCAGCGGATTCGACTATTTCTTGCTGACATTCGCTCTCCAACCTGTGTTGAATTTCTAGTTGATTGTGTTAGATGCAGAATTAAATTCTCTATCGAACGGTACTATTTTTGATGGGGGTCATCGAGTAAAAACTAGCAGTTTTGGCCTGAAACACTGGGTTTTAAGCCCTTTCTGCCAGTATATCTTGCTGATATTCGCTCTCCAACCTGTGTTGAATTTCTCACAGTAACACTGAGTTTAATGCTTTGAAGTTTTTGTGCTGTAGTTAGTTGTCCTTTTGAGTGCATTGTGTAATAATATGACAATATTAGTTTTTGTGGTTTTATCATGCAAGAATATAATGCGTTGAATCATAAGTTGGATCATTTTGGGAAATTAATTCGTATTAGCACCACGTACATGCATGCGGAGTTTATTGAGATATGATTCAAAGTGTAGTCAGTTATTACAATGTAGTTAGCATTATTGAAAGTAGTTGATCAGTTTGCAAGTGGAAATCAATGAAGAAATTCAGATGAATAGATGAGCATAAGAAGCGTGTGCATGGAAAGTTAAATCGATAATTAATATTAAATACTATAAAAAGATAACCTATTGTTACCAGACGTTGAAGGATGAAACAGGCAATGTTCAAATGTTTCTTGCTCATTGAATATTGCTTAAAGCTGTAGAACGTAAAGAGCCTCTAAGCGGACAACATTGGTTCCTGCATCGATGACCGGAAACCGATCGTCAACTATGTATTGTGCTGGATAATCCAAAGGTTCAACTGGACCAAGACTTTCACCACAGAGAGCTGCACGATCAGTGCCGAATGCTGGTATGAAGTTTAGGTATTGTCCTTTGACTTTCCTGTATAATGTCAAAGATTTAATAAATTAGATTGAACTATCAAGTTAAAAGAACATTTCAGAACCGGATAGACATTATCGATAGTAAAAGATAGTCTGTGGAAAATGAAATAATAAGATAGTAAATTTCGTTGATAAGACGGTCTGATTTTTTTAAGAGACTATTGTTCTAGCAGTGAAGACTTAAGTTTTAAATAAACTCACCTTAGTGCGATGTCTACACTTGTACTCTCACGTATAGATTTTGGACAGACGCTACAGGAGCACTTGGATTTGATTGGAAAAGCTTGCATCGGTTGAATAAATCGAAAGATAATTTCATTCAAAGTGTTTTCAATATCGTATTGACCATTTGTAGTTTTCACTTTAAGAAGATTGTTTTGTGTAAGCCAATAGAGATGAGCAGTAGTCCATCCATCACTTTCGACGTGTTGAAACGTACGACGAAGTAGAATAAAAGCTTCAAGAGTATCGGTCTCGAATAGATCACGAAAGCGGTCAGTACCAACTTTGTAGGCATGATATAGGACGAATAGACCTGTGTCGAGTGGACAGGTGTGGAATACGGAGAAGCATTCACCGACATATATTACATCTTTTATTCCATATCGTGGCCATGTGAGGTTAAGATTGCCAATTTTTGTCGTAAGATCGTCTCTTGTGAGTGCAAAGTTTTGTTTGTCGATTGAATTTGGTGCTGAAGACTTGACTGTCTTCTGTCGGGATTTTTTTGGCGTTTGTGGCTTCGATAGAGATCGGCTGCTGTCCGATGCAGAATGTGGGCGCTTTGGAGAAAACGGTCGAGATAAGCTAGTACCGTTAATAAGAAAGACAGAGTCGTTAGCGTATCTTGAATTTCGTACATGTCGCCGAGCACTTCGTCGTTCAGCTCTTTTATCCTCCAGATCACTGGTACTCCCAGAAGTTACTAATGTTGACAAAATATTTTCACACGAATCTGAAGTTATAAGTGGCAATAGATTGAGACTAGTTGATGAAGAAGACGATGAAATAACTTTCGAATTACAAACACTCTGATCTTTTTTCACCAGCTTATTCGATGACATTACGGAAAATCCAAACGAGGTATCTGTAATAGAATTACTTGATGCATCTGACTGAATTTCACTAAAAGGTATTAAACATTGACATTAAACTTTTTATCATGAATAACAAAATTTTCAAAGACTAGCTGTTAAAAATTTCAAATAACTTCCGAGACTATAACAAGTTCTTCATCGTTATATATAATCGTGTGTGCTGTGTATAACAACACTTCGAAGTATATTTCGTATCAATTTATTTATCAATTAGATTTAGAATGAAAGATTCTTTATTCATTTATATAACTGTAGCCGTGCTATATATATAGGTTGCATTCTCTAGCATTCTCATTACAGGATCTGTTTCTCTTGACAAACTCTCGTATACATTAGGACTGGAATTTCTTTTTATTCCTGTTTAATCGTAGAATTTTTATAAATGTTCTTGGTAAGCATGGTCTTTTTCTGTAGGCGAAATTAAAACAAGAAAAATAATATTATTACTTAGTTTCATATAAATACATTATTTTTTTGTGGAATCTCTTCTTTTACCATTTTTTTTAAAATAGTAATTGACGAGCAGAACAGAGATACTTGGAAGAGCAGAATATGCGAATTAATGGACGGGAAAAAAATTCGGACTTTAAGAACAGAAATTCTTAAAGTCCGAATGCATGATGGGGGTAGAAATAAGGGTCTCAAATTTTATGTGTAGTTATATCGAGAGAATCAGTCAACAATGGGAAAGCTGCTCATGCTGTATGAGGATGTCTCTAATAGCGAACATGAGAAAAGCAATAGCAGAGGACCTTGCATATCATGACTGTAATATTGATGACCTACTATGTGAATAGTGTATGAATGAATCTAAACCTGAAAAGAATAAATATGTAAGTTATATCTTAGTATTGGACGTTGTCTCAGAGGAACAGCAGCATACTGGTTTAAGGTATGAGAGAGATGGTTTGTCTAAAGATTGTTCATAA